>JASDQU010250915.1:4311-16240 GCA_032191745.1 Picea mariana
ACCACATATAGTTAACAGTTCTATACTTAGCCAATAATGCAACCAAGAACATGTGAACATCATACATATGAGAAATAGACAAAAGTATATGGTTGGACAACACCAAATGTGCCTAACACCTGTATAAACACTTCATAATATACAAGATGTTACAACATATACACCGAGTGTGCATATCGTATAACAAAACCGAAATGGTTCACAAGGAGCACAAGGCTCACCATATATATGCAATAAATCACATACACATGTTGGTGATACAAGTCGAGCCTGTGTTTGAGCACCTTCTTCGTCGCATCTCACCTCACCAAGCCAACCGAATGAGTTTCCTTTCTTGAACTCAATGCAAAGATAACTCGCCCCAATTTTCCACACCATTCAACCGCAAGGCAACATAAGTCATCCTAGATGGAGAAAATTGGCCCCTTGGGGAGGGAGCTCACCCCTCACTACTCGAATCTGACATAGAACTGTGATTTTCCCAAGTGTTGTGTTCATTGTATTCTGTCTCCTCACCTTCCACATATATATGCATATAATGGGTTACATGAATGGTCACATCCCTTCATTTTCCAAGTGGTCACATCATTTGGTGTAGTCGAGCCGACCCTTCATCTCTACATAGTTGCTTCCATTCCACTCCATGGACCGCCGCACTATTTTAGTGAAGTGTCATGTCGACTCGCCCACTCATCATATGAATGCGCCCAAGGCATGTCGCGACCACCACTCTTTCCACCTATTGGGTTGTACTGCATCGCACACATCCATCTCACATGTTTCACCAGTGAGGGAGGCAAGTCTCCTTGGGTCGCACATCTCCATCGGTCAAGGCACTCCTACTTGCCCCCTATATAACCAGGGAAAAATTAGTTTTTTATAACTATTTATAAAGGAAAAGGAAAACAAAAGGAGACTATAAAACTATACAAAGTTTGGCTTTTCAAAAATCTTGTGCATTTTTTCTGATTCAATAAAGAAACCCATAAAACGTGGCCACAAAAACCAATATAAAAGAATTGTTTCAGGCCCAAGATGACTTAGTCCAGCCACTCTCTTTTTGAAGAATCTATGAGTCAACTTGGGAAGACTTGACAGCTCTATGTGTCAGATGTTCATTGGGACGATTCTATTTCCCTCTGAAGTTTAACTCCCTCTGAGTCCTTTCAAGTCTTGGTTTTTTGTGGTAATCTTCTTGGAATACGTAGGATAACCTGCCTGAAACAGAAACAACAAGCGCAAAAGTATTTCCAATATAACAGCATTTTATATAAGAACATATCAATTTCATGGTAATTCATTATAGCATTACCAAGGTGTCTTTCCTAAGAACAAGAACAAGAAATATCTCCTAGAGGAGATGTTAGTTCATATTGCAATTAAGTACAATGAGCATTTAGATTAATAGTACATGCTACTAATTATTCATGTGTTCCTAGCATTATTAAAATCTAAAGGATTACAATACTTAAGCAACAATACAAACATCAAACCTTATATGCAAACTTGGAGTCTGGCTATTGTTTCACTTGAGTTGTTTTTCTTCTAAGACAAGTATTCTTTCCAATCTGGAGAGTGTGTTGTTTCTCTAAATGTATAAGATCTGAGATCTTTATGGCTCTATGATTTCTTCTTGGACAAAGATCCCTTCTCTTTCCAGAGATTTAGATCTAGAGTAGTTGTTTTTTGTTGTTTCTCCTACTCCACGTTCATGTTCTTGGAAGATCCAAAAATTAAATTCATCATCTTTTGACGCTTGTTCTTCAGTCTATGGTTTCATAATTTTACCCTTTTTTCTTTGCAAGGATGATGTCAATCCTTGTCTTCCATGCTCTAGCAAGAGACCATGCTTCTGCTACACCACTCTGATTTTATGGAGGAAGTCATGATTGTCTTTGAATTTTAACTTGACTATTCTTTTGACTTTGATCAGTGAAACCTTGACTTTGACCAATGAAACGTTGACTTTGACTAGTCAAACATTTACTTTAACCAGTCAAACATTTACTTTGACCCAAAAATTCAATTTTGACATTTTTTATGGTTGAGGGCACCATGAGATGTGTTGGGTTAGGGTGCACTAGGATAACTAAAAATTATTCCCAATATTTCACATAAAATTTTGCTGCAACTGGTGTTGGCACTGCAACTCATGTTGCAACAAGCACTGCAACTAGTGTTGCAACTGGCACTCCAATTGGTGCTGCAATTGACACTATAACTAGCACTACAACTAGTGCTGCAATTGGCATGAAGGAATTGGCATTGCAACTACAATTGTGCTACAATGATCTTGATAGAGAATTTTGGATCTACCTTCCAGTGGCTAAATTGTTCCGAAGGTGGTGTGGGCCCATAACATGTTAAACTATTGTGTTTGTTTCACCATAGACAATGTCACAGCATTGTCACCCGACCATAGGCACAAAGTCGCCCCTGAGCACCTTAACCTTTGACAGAAATAATGATTCTAGGAAGCAACACTAGACCCAAAGGATAACCAAGAGAGAGAGTGCACCTTTCTCCAAAGGTAGTGCACCAAGCAGAAAATCCCAAAACATAGACTAAGAACAGTACCCAACTACAGTCGTTTCAATTGCACTCTTCCTCTAGACTTGTGTACCACTTTCTTGAGTGTGAGTGTGTTTCCAAATGAGCTCAACTGCCTCTTATTTATACTAATCTGACCAGGTGAATAGGTGTCTCTTCAAGCAGGGTCGACATGTTCTTTTCTACATATAATACTTCAATATTACTTATTCTGTTGAGCCAACTTGTCTTCCAGGGTTTTCATACATCTGTTTAGGTTTTCTCTTGATTCTGGAATATTCTATTATAGTCAAAGGTTTATCCATGGATTTTAATACTATTGTTGATGATTACAGCTGCATGAGACATCCTCCAAGACACAGACTAAGTGAGTCGACCTGAGAGAGAGCCCATGAGATGGGTGTGTAGTTCCTCTCTGAGATGGAGATGGAATGGTGTGTGCCCATGTGTAGGGAAGATGCCCATGAGATGGGTGTGTCGTTCTTCACTGAGACGAAGATGGAACATTGTGTGCCCCTATGTAGGGAAGATGCCCATGAGATGGGTGTGTCCTCTCTGAGACAAAGATAAAATGTTGTGTGCCCCTGTGAAGGGAATATTCCCATGAGATGGGTGTATCGTTTGAGATGAAACGATGTGTACCCCTGTGAGGGGTGAAGGAGCCCATGTGATGGGTTTACTGTTCTCCTCTGTGCAAAGAGTTGAGATGATGTGATATTCCAGATGATTCTCCTGTGAGACGCAATGAGATAGAGATTTGTTGACTTAGATGTCCATGTGGCTGAGAACAGGTGGGCGTTCCCCTAGTGGGTGTGTGAGATCCCTTGCTATATTGTCTAAGATTCAGACTTACCTGTAACCCTAACTGTGATGTAAAGGGTATAGGTCGACCCCACCATAAAGTGAAAGATAATTAATATTGTAATTATATTATGAGTTATTGAGGTCGGCCCTGTTGTGCCAATAGACACCACTTTTGATGTGTCCAGTCTAATATAAATAAATATGATTTCCCCATTGAGTAAACACAACACACATGTGAGTTTGGAAATTTTAGCAAGTACTTTTTTAGGGCTGAAGTGCGCACCTCTCTTGGGCACTAGACTTCTTGGTTTTGTGAGCACCCTTTTGTGTGCTAGGTTTATGGTGTGGGAGGACTTTCTCTTGAAGAATATAGCAAAGGATTGGTTGGGTTTTCTTCCCTTGTTGAGAATGGTTTCCCAGGATACTTCTTGTGTACTTGTGCATAGTATTTCTTCTTGTGATCTTGGTTACTGTAGCAAATTGTTTATGGTGTAACTACAATTGTCTAATGGTTCAAGTAAAATGAAAAATCAACATGGTATCAGAGCATAGGTGTTGAAGAACCCATTACACAAGCATTCAAAGTTAGTCTTCCTTTTTCTGCAATTTTGTACGACCCTCTAGGGTTTGCTGCAATTACGTATGTCCCTCCTTTTCTGAGGTGTTTCAACACCTTAAACTTGGAAGCTAGGGATAAATTTGTACAGGAGTGTACAACCTCCTTCATCGCACCTCCATCAAGCTTCAAATTTCATTTCCAAGCATTTTGAATTTTTGGCCCTAGGGTTTCGCAATTTTATGCAGAAATTTCAGAATTAGGGTTTCTACAGCTCATTGGAAGAGCTCTTCATCTTACCAGTGTTCTTCTAATTTTCAAGGCTTATTGTTGGCAGTCATAAGCCCAAAAAACCTGAGGTTTCTATCCTATCCTAGCCATTAGGTTTTCTATCCCATTTGACAAGGGTTTGTGAAGAATCTAAAAATATGATGAACATAACTATGATGGACAATAGGCTTGATGGATCAAGCAACTTCAGTTCCTGGAAGTCACGACTTCAGGTCACCCTTGAAGAGGAAGACTTATTTTGGGTGATAGAAAAAGGTTTACCAGAGACATCTACCGATGAATATAAGGAAGAAAGGAAAGAAGATGACATCAAGGCAAGGAAGACAATCATCTACTTAAGCTCTTACATTGAAGGGCCAGCTTCAAAATAACAAGATGACAAAAGGTGACACTGTGGCTACCTTCTTCATTAAGATGTCAGAGGACAGAGATCAACCAGGTGCCATTGGATAAATCATATCAGCACCCTCAGGTATGCACTTGTATATATTATTTGTATCATTGTGATGAGGTTACTTGCAGGAGGAAGGAACCTTTGTTGAAATCATGGATCCAGATGGATCTCAATGCATTTAGAGGAACAACACCCTGGAAGTGAAGGCTCTAGGTTTGATTGTTTTAATTATCATGCCTCTAACCTACATTTCTAAGTTTTCTACACTACAAGTAGGTGTTGTAGTTGTGACAACAATCCTTAAATTGTTTTGATTCTAGAGATGTACTCATTATTATCCTCTAGGAGATATTCTTGTTTTGTTTCCTTTCATTTGTTTTCTTATTCCAAGAAGGTTAACAACAAAGGAAGATTTTTATCCTTCATACTTCAGAGGGAGTCTCTTGACTTCAGATGGAGTCACTTGACTCAAAGGGATTCAAAACTATTTGAGAAGGAGAAAGAATATAACCATCATTAAGGCAACCAAAGAAATGATGCATGATCAGAGTCTTCCTATGATTATGTGGGCATAAGCATGCATGACAACAGTATATGTTTAGAACAGGAATCCTTGCCATATTTTGAAGAACATAACTCTCGAAGAAGCCTTCACTAGAATGAAGCCTGAGATTGGACACTTCAAGATATTTGGTTGCCCAGTATATTTTCATGTACCCAAAGAGAAGATATCCAAGATAGACCCTTCAGGGAGAAAGGGTACATTTGTGGGATACAATGAATCTTCAAAGGCATATATGATCTACGTCCGTGGTCAGAGACATATTGAGATAAGCGGAGATGTTATCTTTGAAGACGAGATAGACTTTTAAAGAAACATAGAATCTCAAATGGAGATTGACAGTGAGACAATACCTTCTCCCCCTTCAGTAGTTTAGAGGGAGACAGAAATTAGTCTCGTTGATCCACTTGTTCCAGATGATCCAGTTGCTCTAGTTGATATTCCTAGAGATATTGCATTAGGTCATAAAAGGCTTGCATGGGATCAACAAACTCTATAGGAGGCAGAGGGACATATAGTCCCTCAAGGCACATCCCGAGAGAACAAGAGACCAAAGAGATTTTCTAGATACCTTTAATCCATGATCCACATCATTGATTCTGATCCTTCTTGTCATGGAGAAGCCACAGGTGAACAGGTATGGAAAGATGCCATGACATAAGAATATCAATCCATCTTGAAGAATGATGTATGGGATATTGTTCCAAGACTAGAAAAGAAGTTTGTAGTGACTTCCAAGTGGATATATATGATCAAGCATGCAACTGATGGAAGTGTTGAGAAATACAAAGTGATATTTGTAACCAGAGGATTCTCACAAGTAGAGGGAGTTGACTATGATGAGACATTCGATCCAGTAGCCCGATACACTTCCATCCATACTATCATCCATGAGTTGGAAACTACATCAGATGGATATAAAGACAACATTTCTCAATGGTGAGATTGAGGAAGAAGTTTACATCAAGCAGCAGAGGGATTTGTGACATATGATGAGAAATCATGTGTAAA
This sequence comes from Picea mariana, assembly GCA_032191745.1. Lineage (NCBI taxonomy): Eukaryota > Viridiplantae > Streptophyta > Pinopsida > Pinales > Pinaceae > Picea > Picea mariana. Next base: position 10,480 of record JASDQU010250915.1, read on the forward strand.
GGTTGAAGAAATCCATGTATAGATTGTTATCCCCGATTTTTAGGGATAACTAGGAGATCATGTCTTGAGGCCCACAGGTCCTAGACATGGAGTACCGAGAGTAGGATTGACCTGAGCATGGCCCTGGAGGGCCCATTATTTTCTTCTTTCATCAGACTCATCTTGTCAGTAGCAGCAGCATCCATCACCTTTGTCTTGGTCTTGTATCAGAGGAGGCTCTCGCTCCATAAGGTAATTGGTCCAGGTATCATGGTATGTGTCACTTTGATCATTAAAACCTTTAAATATATGCATCTGATTCCTTTTATCTCTGACAACTGCTTAGATCTTACATTATCCCACTTGACCATGCTTGGGGAAATTGACAGGGTGCCCTAGCAAGCATGTACCCATAGGTTTTGGTTTTCCACCGGGGGGATTTCTAAAGAGCCATCATCCGCTCCCATCATAGCACCACTATTTCAACTTATCTCCTACTCATTTATCCCATTCCCCTCGTCCGGGCATTAGATTGACTTGTTTGTAGGATTGCACCTTATCTTGTGGGAAGAAGGGGCTAAAGGCCCAGAAGGTAAAATCAACTGGTAAAACATAAAAGAATAGAAATAAAAGCTCGAGATGCTTCGCCCAGGGATCCCTGAGAAGGCAATAAAAATCCTCTTAGAAAGAAACAAGAGGGACCCGAAAAATAACAAACAAGACCTAGTCAAGAGGATAGGGGGTCTCATCACTAGCCAGCCTATTAGGTTCATGGGTACCTAATAGTATGACATTGCCACCATCTGGTTACCATGCCAGGGCAGTGACCTTTGGTTGCATAGCCAAGGGAAAGGGGGTCCCATCACGAGCCAGCCTTCTCATCTCTATGAAAGTACTTGTGGGTAACACTGTCAACTCTGGTCACCATGCCAAGGAAGTGTCCTCTGGTTAGCCCTTGAATAAAAAGAAAAAGCAAATAAAGAAAAGAATAAAGGCAAGAATGGGCTTGGAAAAATCGCATCCATGATGGGTACATCTCACCTTCTACAAAGGCACCCACAAATAACATTATGCATCCCCGGCTCTCACTCTACCCACATGTCTGGACATCCCCTAACCACATCACCTCATTTACATGGCTTGGATGAAACCTTCCTAGAGACTCCCCTTTTCTTGTGGATGCTAGCCCAATAGGACGTCTTGTCCTTTACTTCAATCTTGTATCGTAGGTTTTTGTAATATATTTGAGCTATTGATCGATGTATCAAGGTTTTTATGCATGTGTTTGATAATATTAATGATGAAATTTGATTGAAATTGCTATGATCCCTGTGACTAATGAGCCCATGGAGGGTGTAGTTTTTGATGTGAAAGACCATGACTGATGGACAGGTACCATTTAGACCGGTACACATGGGGAGATGATCAGTTCGGACCTCCATGGGGCTGAAGAGCCCATTAGATGGTTGTTGAGACCCCATCAGGGGGAAGAGACAGGACAGTGTTTGACCGATGTTTTGTACTAGAGAAGAAGAGGATGTTCCATTAGGGGCACTTTGACTGAGCCAAGCCTAGGGGGATTGACCCACTTGCAATGGAACGTTAGCCCCAGATGACCCAGGACATCACCAGGAGGCTTGTGATGTCATCATGAGCATATGGCAGATGGACAGGTTTGTTGGCACGTGTGGCAGTTTGGAAGAGCCCGAGGAGGGATAACATTTGGCTTCTGGATGTTGCACTGGCCCTAAAAAGGCCTAATGTCTCCCTTGGGAGGGCTTGACATCTCACTTTTTCTCATTTAGGGTTTTAAAAGAACATTTAATGTAAAATAGTATTACTTTTGATATTCTGGTCTTGTCGGCCATTTTTATGACCTAAAATTAATTAAGGTCACTGATACAGTATATATTGAGGAGTTTTACCCTCATTTTGACATAACACATCACTCACTCATTTAGTGAGGTCTGATTTTAGAGCCCTACTTGGGTAAGTTTGTTGGTTTAGTGAGGCGCACTTGTTGAAGGAAGGCATTTCTTGGCATTTTTGGCATTTCTCTTGAAGGAAGGTTTACAACTAGGGTTTGCATGCTATTTCATGGTGATATGTAAGTGTTTTTTCTGCAAAACTTCTTGATTGAATGGTTGTAGTATTATATTCTTGCATATGTTTATAATTTGCTGATCAAAAACCCTAGGTGACAAGCACACAAGTAGGTCCTTGTTTCATGTCCCCTAAAAGAGAAATTTTCAGCCATTGAAGAAGGAAGAAAGAGACTAGCCATAGCTACATTCTTATTGCTTCTTCTCCCTGAGCTAGTCATACTTTTTGAAGTCAAGAAGGAGGAGACATCCCGGGCCTAGTTTATCTACACCTAGGGTCATCCTGCTTCTAGGGTTTGGTGATAGAGCCTTGCTATAGAAACACTCTCCCTCATTGCACTCTCTAGTCTTGATTTAGCTTTCATGCTAGGCATTTTTCCAAGTTAACCTAAGGAAGGAGGAGAGAGAATGAGGCCTTGCTTTAGCAACACAGGAGTGAGCCTCTTTCCCCTAGGGTTTTGATTCTGGGGCCTTGCCATAGCAGTACTTCAGAACTCTTCCCTCTAGTCCTTAGTCTTCCTCCTTCAACCCTTGCATCCTCCATTAAATTGACTCCATTAACCCTTAGGCACTGATCTTAGACCTCCAGCATTGAAGTGAAAGTGATCAAACAAATCTCTAAACTTTTTGCTAGATTGAAACCCTAACTAACTGCTAACCCTAGGAATGATGATGTCACCCTTGGTTATTTCATCTTGACGCAACAACGTTTCATTTTATAAGCAATTGAATGGTGTTTAAAGCATTTATTGAATGAGGTATTGATTGGATATATTGATCGCTACATTCTCTTGATATTTATTGGTGGAGTGATATTATTTCATTGTTGTATTAACAAACATTGACTTTATCAATATTTATTGTTATAATTGCTTATATATTGATATCAAATAGTCTTATGAAGTACTAACCCATTGAATTATAGCTTGCATATATTGGTTTGTTGTTGCTTTGTTCCGGGCAGGTGTTCTTCTTTGGGGCTTCACTCCATTATTGGTTGTTTAGCAGGGACTATTTGTTTTGGTGGTGACCTATGAAGGTGGAACTTTACCTTTGTCCTTTTAACTTTTTCCTCTTCAAAATTCAAGGTTACCAGGGACATCTCCCCTGGGCCTAACCTCCCTAAAGAGAAAGAACCTCCCCATCATGGTGACATTGGGTGGGAGAGGTTCCTATTATGCCAGTTTGGCCCTCTATCTTATAACCATTTGACCTAGCTACAAACTGTGTGATAACATTTTGGCACCGTTGTCGGGGAACACTGAGTCAATTCTCCTCAAATGACACATTTTTTTAATAAGCCTTGCCTCAGAGACCCTTTCTTACAAGCTTACCTGGCGATACCATTAGGGTGTTTTTCCCCTTTTCTTTGGTAGTTTCAAGTAAACTCTCTGGCGACTCCACAAACTAAAAGGAGATTCAATAATCCTCCTTTCTCTTTCAGAAGGAAGCCTCCCTTGAACTCTCCTATTGTCAAATCACTTTTCAGGAAGAGCCTTCCTTTAAGAATCATGTCTAGCTCTCAGACCGCTACAACGAACCCAACCAACAATCAGAGACAATGGTCATCTACCCTTTTCAGGCCATTAGACATGTCATCCATACCAGGATACCCTAGGCAAATGCCACCCAAGTATGAGAAGTGGTTGCCTAAATTCACCGGTACTAATGCAATCAGTGTCGAAGAGCATCTGAGCAACTTTTGGGCATTCTTTCATCTTTACCCCATTAGTGATGATGTTGAAGATCTAGTTATGAATTTGTTCTCCGCTACTCTTTATGATGCCTCAAGGCATTGGTACCTAAGCCTCCCCGATGGAAGCATCAAAACCATGGATAGACTTGAAGAGGCCTTTCTCAAAAGATGGAGTGTCAAATAAGACCCTAATATGCTTCTCAAATGACTGAATAACCTTGCCAAATATGAAAATGAGTCTATTCAGGAGTTCCATACTAGATTCGAGACTTTACTACAAATAATTCCCACAAGCCATCATTCGAAAGATGACTACCTCGTCTATGTTTACACCAGATATTTCAATGGCCAACTAGGGTATCTTCTTAGAGACAAAAACCACCAGTCCACTCAAGAAGCCCACGAGCTCGCTACCAAAATATAAGGGAACCTCCTTTCATCTAAGATTGAAACTTTTGCTAACCCAAGGGGGAGGGTAGACCCTAAACCAAAGATAGTACAAAATGTTGAGCCTACTTCGGATCTATGTACTAGTNTCCTCAAGTAAATATCATAGATGAAGAACATCAGGAAGCCTTGAAAGAAGCAGCCAGATCAGCAAGGATGGCAGTGATAAACAACCTAGATCAAGAATCACGAGAAAAGCTAAAGAAACAAGAATTTCAGGTGTACAGAAGAAAGAATTTGAAACAACCAGTTGTTGATCAGGCAAAGCCCCCACCCTTGGAAATTCTTCTTCCCAAGACATCCAAGGCTGGCAAGGTTGGCCTAAACTTTGACTTCGAAGGGGCATTATTAAAGATGCATGTAAACATCCCCCTAAGAGAAGTAAGAAAGATCCCATCCATCAAGGAATGATTTGACACTTTCTTTTCCGTATCAGATGAGCCTATGGACCCCCCTATTATGTTGCAAGTTGATCACTTTAGGGTCCAATATGGTGAAAACCCTCCTTTCTTCATGACTTTGATAATGAACGACAAAAGCCTCAACAATTGCATGCTAGATACAGGGGTTGGTGCCAACATGATTTCACTCAAAGTCATGTGACAAGTGGGTTTGAAGGTCACACGGCCTTACAAAAATGTATGTCGTTTCGAATCTAAAGCCATACCCACACATGGGGTGGTTGAGAATGTTGAAGTTTGCCTGAAGGAGTACCCTAAAAAGATGGTTCACATTGACATTGTGGTGGTCGATGTCCCAAATGTGTGGGGAATGTTGTTATCTAGGAATTTTGGTGCAATGTTAGATGGCACCCTTGATATGGACTTCACATTCTTGCAATTTCCTTTGAAAAATGGAACAGTAGGTCGTCTACTCAATGTGCCAATAACTGGGGACCATGTGCAGGATATTATTCACCCCGTCAATAATGACAAAGAACAAAACGAGATGATACAAACACTTCAAAAGTATTCTCCAAAAGACATTCCCTTTGCAATGGAGGAGGACTTTGATCAGATCGAATGGCCTAAGAAAGAAGAATACCAACAACTCCTAGATGAATTCAAGAACAAATAAATTGGGACGGTGAATATATTAAAGAAACACGAAGATGGCATACAAATCCACCCATCTCAACAAGAGGTTTTTACAGTAAATGCCCACCCCCCTCCCTCAGCACAATACACCAGGGTTGTCCAAGGAACGACCAAATACAAAGTTAGAAAGTACAAGGAGGGAGACATGGTATGGATGTGGGATACCTAGAAAGGAGAGCCAACTAATGTAAAAGGAAGCACTTAGTCATGGCTCAGAACCTTCAAAGTTGGAATGGAATCAGTTAACGACTCATATTATCTATCCACTCTGGAGGTAAGAAGGTGCCCATTACCCATCAATGGGAACCTCCTCAAACCCCACCAAGGTGGGGGGACCTGATTTCACAGGTAAGTGTAGGCGAGTAGGAATTTTTGTGTATTATACCATTTGCATTTCATGTTAGTTTGCTTTCACATTTGCATTGTTGATTGTTTTATTT
>JASDQU010250921.1:3295-14771 GCA_032191745.1 Picea mariana
TGCTTCTTGAACCTCAAACAACTCATCGAAAGGAATTGGCAGGTCAGGGTCCCATAGTAGCATGGTTGTTTCTTCGAGCGGGTCAAATTCTTCCTGATCAACAATATTCATCACTGAGTCACTTGATTGTTCGATAAGGGAAACCGTGTCTATGAACCGGTTGGCCATCAAATTCATGGCATGCACCCATTGTGGGAAGTCTCTTTCAGAATGTTTCTCTTGGTGGTAGGTATAGAAAGAGTCAGATGCTACATTCCCTAGGTTGATGTTTAAGTTGGATGGGGGATATTCAATTGATTTGAATGGTGGGTTTCTTTTAAAAAAAGGTGTATAGGACCTTTGGCATTGGTTTCCTTCCCCTGCACTTCTTTTCATTTCTATGATTTCATTTGACAACTTCTTAATCATCCATTGTAGGTCTTCTATGTCTTCACTTCCCTTTTAGAGACCTTGTTCTGTTTGTTTCCCTGGAGGTCTGGTCAACAAGAGTCCTCTCCTAGGGGGAGGTTGAGCTTCCTTATTAACTAGCGAGACCTATCCCTCTTTACATCCCTTCATCTGGAATTCAATTGTTTTGTATTCCTCGAAATTATTAGCTAGAGTTGTTTTGGAAGCCCTTTTTAAAAACATGTAAATAGAAGCAGGGAGAGCATTAGCATATACTTCGATTTGCAACTCTTGAGTGGGTTTAACTTCGGGTTGGAATTTTTTCAGGATAGTGGTGAATCATTTATTGAATTATTTAACCTTTTATTTTGAACTCATGGTGACGGTGAACAACTCAACCATCAAGTCTCATGTAGTGGTTTCTTCTGCGAATTTGTCTAAAAAAATGATCTTGAAATTTCATCCAACTAGTTATGGACCCTATAGGCAAGTTAAAATACCACGTAGAGGATGAATTATCAAAGGTGTAGGGGAAAAGCCTACATACTACATCTTCATGTTGGGAATTCATCATTCTAATAGCTAGTATGAATGTTTTGATATGGTCTTTAGGAAATCCAAAGGTTTTAGGGTAAAATTTAGGGAGTAACCTTTCTGGATATCGGGGAAGGTTAAGTACTCATCCAAGTATTTCTAGAGCATCTATGGCCAACCAAGGTCTATTATTCTGAGGTGGGTTTCCCTTTTCTTCATTATGATAATTTTTATAGTCCATGCCGTCTGAATCTGAAGCTGGACGATCCAAGTTAAAAATTTCCTCATTAGATTCAAAATCATTAGTCTTGGAGCAATTACTAGCTGGTGTTTCACAGATTAGATTGAGGGGATGTTCGATATCAGTGAGGGATAAATCTATCAGGTCTTCTACTATGTGAACAAAAAGCTAGTCGGGGGTGTCCACCATTGATCTACTTAATTGTTTTCTATGAGGAAGTAACAAGGCTAAGGGTAGTGCTCCAATTTGTTGGGCATAATCTCTTATGATTCTTCTGAACTGGTTCAACTCCTTGTGGGGAAGAGCATAAGGTATTTCAGGGAATAAATGTTCTTCCTCATGCTAGGGTGACTTACTTGTTTCAGGAGTACTCAGTGTATGTGGGTTGTCTTGAGAATGACTAGCCATGCATGTGGTTTGTTTTGAATCTATAGGTTATGTGAAATATTATATCAAAAACATTGTTAGCCATTAATTCATCAGGCCCTCCTTCTAGCACCAATTCTATTGAGGGGTCCTAAATACTTTAACTCAACAACATGAACCAAACCCTCCAACAAGGTCGAATTAGACTCTGCAACATTTGATAGTGGAATGGTTTTCCAGATCTGTTGATCTGACCAAATAATCGATGGGATTTACGTAGTGATTGACATGATATCTTCTTATGAAAGTTCCTCCTTCATTTCAGCATTCTCTTTTTGTATTTTCTTTTATTACATGGGTCTGATAAAAATATGTGTGCTGGTATAAACCAGTTGGGTAACAGAGGAAACCTTAACTACTGAAGAAGGATGAGCTTAGGACAACCCTTGTTCTCAAGCATGCAGACAAATATTTTCACACCTGTGACAAGCCTAGTACTAATACCTCAACTTGTTGATATTCCAATCATTGACTGAGATACAATTATTGAAAGAAAACATACATGCAAGAAAACAATGGTAAGAAAAATAGTTTCCTTAGCTCTAACCATTAATCACACATTAACACAATGACTTTCTTTCCATCATTAATACAAGAACTACAAAAATATTGAATCAACTAACTTATCAATAGATTCAAAAAACATTACTCGTTACAACATCCATTCATGAAATAAAGTTGGAAGTAATTCCTCTTCACATCCAATCACACACGCCTTTGATGAAAAATATATGTTTTTCTCTGGTCCTAAACAATACTTCTCAATTAAGGTAGTTCAAAAATAGTTCTTTACAATTCAAAAAATGAGGGCCTTTGCCAAAACCATCGTCCCTTTCTAAAAGGTCGATCCTCTTATTTATAACAAATCATTAACTAAAAATAACTATCAAAAGTGCAAGCTAAGTAAAACAAAACATCGTCACATGGAGCTTCCATCTATTTGTCTTCTAAGAGTCATCGAATGGTTTCACTGAAGTGGATGACTCTTCTTATACTTTGACCATTTGACAAAGAGTTCCTCACATGTGTTGGCATACAGGAATCTGTGTTGGTCCATTAAGGCCGAAAGGATCCCCTTTACTTCTACTACCCGTGCCTGATACTTGACTACTTTAACACTTAATTACTGTAATATTGTTCAAGCCTTGATTGAGTTCTCCATGAACTATTGTACTTGACCTAGCACCATGTTTTCCACCTTTGCTATCTCTGGAGTCCATGATGAGTCTTGTTATGCATGTTGTTTGACTATGTCATGCAATTCAACAAAGTCCTCGGGCGAGATGAATTCTGGGAGACCGATGTTTGTCATCTCTTGATTGATATTGACCCAAATCCTTTCCCAATCAGATCATTTTTCTTGAATCGCCCGCTGAGGTTCTTGGTCCATTTTCGCCCAGTATTCAACTGCCTTCCTTATCTGATCTATGCTAATGTCCCTTAGCACCTGAATGCCATGCTCTTCAGCGTCTCGACCCTTTTGAACCATGCTGATGTAATGAATTCTTTCCATTTCTTGGTGTTCCTTCTCATACCATCTTTCCACATCTTGGCAAGTCGACAACGCCATAAGGGTGTCTTCTTGGAAGTCGGATATCCCTGCAATGAAAAGGTGTCATTCATTCGTGAATTTTCCATAGGAGTCTTGGAACTCACTTCTCAAAAACATCATGGCTTGTGTGGAGTCCTGATAGTATTTATCCAAATGGTGCAGATGCTCCAACTCCTTTGGCGCAACGGCCATATCCTCTTCATCTTTCCTTGCTCTATCCAGGGTGGCATCTGTGATTTGCATCCCTACGCCGATAAGCTCAGACGTCTTGGCATACTCCGTGCTGATCAATTTATCCTTTGTGGTGATGAGGATCGAATTGTTCAACGTAAGCCTCCTCTTATTAGTGGTTATCTTCATGATGGATTTCCTCTTTTAGTCATAGGTGATTTGTTGTATATTGATGACCTAATCAATAGGTTCGAGGATTTTTTGTTCTCCCCAAGTTAGAGTATTTCCTAGGCTCATGAATGTGTATATATGTTCAAGGCTGGGTTCCTAAACCTCTTCTATATGTCCCGATGGCTCCGCCTCTAGTGTTTTCTCATCGAGTGGTAAGGTACTAGCCAAAACTGAGGTAGTTCGATACTTACTTGGTGATCGGGTGTTGAAATGTTGATTTCTTGTTGTGGAATTTCTTCTTCTCATTCTCTCAATCCTAGCTCATATCTCAATATTTCCATTAGGGTTCCTGGTATCTCGAGTGGATCGGTGTCTAAGACACTTTATGCCTCATGCTCGATCTGTGGACGAATCTGAACTGGAGCATCGGGACCCATGGTGGATTCTCTCTCAGGTTATTTCTCCTCTGTAATTTGTACTAGAGTCACTAGGGACACTTCCAAAATATCCTCATCATCGTAGATGGCTATCAGATCGAACAAGGTATTTGGTACACTTGTTCTCCCTGATGTCCTCGCTATCTTGGGCTAGGTTGAAATTTCCCCAGGTGATCTGATCTGTGCTAGTGGAACTTCATGGTTTTCTGACCCGGTGATTTCTTCAAGCTGCATCAACTTTGGGCCATTTGGTTCTCTTTGGATTTCAATTGGTTCATCAGAGGGAATCCTCATCATTTTTATCATATCATTGTCATTTTTCAATTTATCAATGATTCTCTATGCCCCTTCTAGCAAGATAAATCCCCTTCTGTGTGCCTCTGTTTTTTCTGGCACTTTCTTCCTTGGCTCTGAGCACCTCTTGGGACGACTAATCTATCATTTCCACCTATTCATCCATGCTCATGGCCTTGAACCTAGTCATATTTTGGTTTTCCATTATATGTACCACCTCGTCCCAGTCCTGAGTGCACTCTGTGAATATTTGGTCCTCAAACTTATCATGAGCATATGGCCAACAAGATGACACATGTGAAGCATGTTGGAGGACCAGGCATTTAGGGTCGTTCTTGTGGAATAGGCCTGTCAGGAACCTAAGTTCTAGTTGGATGAGCCCTTCTTGTTTAGCTTGAGCATTATCCTTCACTAGATAGAAAACCATATGGAAACCGTAGGGTATGAATGCCCACTTATTGTCCTTGACTAATGTGGCGTTATAGCCCTGTAGGATAGTCCGATAGCATATTTCTCCCACAACGAGCCGTTCTAGGACATGAGTGGGAAGGTGATGTGGTGCTTTGGTGGCCCCAAACACCCTGATGTAGGTTGAGCGTTCATCTAAATACCAATGACCCACCTTTTCTACCATCTTCTTGGCTGCTGCAAATAATCTTGGGCATTCCTTCTTAGAAATAATAAAATGAATGCAGGCGATGAATTCATCGCAGATGAGTGCGTAATATTTTTTGTACCCTTTTTCCCATTGTATGTTGAAGTAGACATGGAACGGGAGCTCCGCAACATGCCATCTTAAATTCATGCCAATGAATACATTCCTTGCACAGATGACATCGGGAACGTATGAGGCCATGTAAAATGTGGGTGCTTCCCCTTCTTTCGGCGTCTGAGCCTGTTGTATACGGATTCTTAATTGCTTAGAAATTATTGCCCCCTAGTTGAAAATGGTCCCGGAGATCACGACTATGTACGCCAAAGGCATCCATGCTTCTGAAAACTTGGATCATTCCTTTTCTCCATATAGTTGGCATATGAGAGCCATCATATAGATGTATGGCTCCCTTAGGTTAATCATCCCATACCAGCCATTGCTCCGGTTAGTGAACTTCTTTTCCTCCTTCCACCATGAGGCCATCAACCGGCTGGTGTCATGGAATTCATAGAACTTCACCATGAAGTCTGTGTTGAGCCACTCCTATGGGTCCCTGAGCTTGTAGTATTTATGGACTTCTGTCGTGAGGAAACCTCTGACACACCCACCATTCTCATCGTTGATCAATAACTTCTAGGAATCTGTTTGATCGATTATCCATTTCATAACCTCTATGAAAGGGAAAACCGGGGTTCTACTTGCCACCATGTGTAAATATGACCTCTTGTTGTTCGACAACACCTAGGTATTCTTCTCGGCTAATTATGTTGAAGAGATCCCCCCATTGTGGGAGCATTAATTTGGATCCGATACTTGCTTCTGTATCACCGAAGGCCGAAGGCTAGAAAAAATCTTTCTTTGTTGATGTTTCAATGACAGGCTCCATCCTGGGAGCATACTCCAACCTCCTTACGGTCCCCAGAGAAGAACCTTCACCTATTTCAACTTCTTTAAGATTGGGTGATATCGAAGAGCACCTGGTGGTTGGATTTCTTGATGACATATTACCTGCAGCTATAACACAGTTTAGATATTGTGCAAGAAAATTGGATGTGTACATAAATTACGAACAACGAACTGATAAACTTGAATACATACCTATGCATATTGTTTAACCTGGTTTTGATAATCAGAGGGTCGGTAGAGTCTCGAGACGCACACTTTTCTCCTTTGGATGCTCTCAAATTCAACTTGTGCGTAGAATGAGTTTGTTCAAAACCATTCTAGAGATTTAAACATGGATGAAATTACCTTGTCACATCACCCATTCAATTCGGGTTATGAGTGTAATTTCATTAAATCTTCCACTAGATATTCAAAGATGTTTAAAATTAAATTCATCGTGGGTTGACGGAGTGGGTGCAGGTGGTAATGTGGTCTATCGACAATTTCAATTTTTTTTTGTCTAATAGGAACACGAGGTAGAAACAAATGTGGGATCGGGTATTAACTAGTCTATTAAATGTCCAAATTCAATCATATATTATGACACAAACATCCCATCATTTCGCTCATTCAGTTGGTGGATCGGGGGTCGAGATTGTGCTTCAAACATTTTTGTTGATATATCCTTGAAAAAACTCCGACGTTGATCGATATTGTTGTACATAGATGACATGGAAAAGCTGACTAGGAGGCAAGACTAGGACCCAAGGAAACTTAAAATGACTTAGGATGAAACTAGGACGTATGACCCCTTATGTGGTAAAGACACATGGAATTCAAGATCGGTGACTTCATTTTCTCTTGTTAATCAGAATCATTACTTTCTTTAATCTATACATTCTAAAACCCAATCCTATCTTGTCGACGTCGAAAATTATCAAGGATCGATGATCGATGATAAACCTACCCAAGTGTTCTCGGATCAACTCTCTCAAAAAAATTATCGATGCCGAAAATGCATCGGGGATAGACGATCAATGATATGTTTTTCACAGACACAATGATTGTTGTAACCTTTCTGGATTTCCCCGACCCCGATAAAGTACACCGATCATCGAATATCAATAATTACTTTGCGTCCTTTGTTAATGTCTAACCTTATTGTATTTTTTTGATGCTGAAGGGGATCAGCTATCACTTGAAACTTCATGTGAATAACTTATGCAAACCAACTCCGCCTTCTGCCGATGTCGATGCAGATCAACACTTGACAATTTTTGTAACTATGTGGTTCCTTTACTTTCTTGAATCTTTTTCTGACACCGAACCTGAGCGTGTTAGGTGTAGTGTTAGCTGTCGATTCTTAATTCTGGTGTCAAGTTCTTTTAGACATGAGGTTTCACAAGTTCAAACAAACCTAACTTGGTGATAAGAGTCATGAAACAAAACAAAGATAAGCAATTTCCCAAAGCGAAATTGATTAAGACACTGAAGAAAACAAGTGGTACCCAAAAAGTGATAAAATTTCGTAAGGCTTTTAGGGTGTGTTGAGTTCTCAACAAACTATTCTTTGGACAGTGATGGAATACTGAGGTATAATGGTAGAATTTATGTACCACAGAATGACAAATTGAGAATTTTAATTTTTAACGAAGCTCATTGAGTGGTATATATGGCTCATCCTAGAGTCATGAAGATGACGGAAGACCTTAAACCTTTATTTGTTTGGAAGAGAATGATGACAAATATTTTTAACTATGTGGAAAGATGTCTTGAATTTCAGAAAGTGAATATTGAACATAGACATGTAACGGGTTTATTATAGCCACATACGATTCCTAAATCGAAATGGGAAGTTATATTGATGGATTTTATTGTTGATTTTCCATTGACTGCAAGGAGACATGATTCTATTTTTGTAGTTGTTGACACTTTGATGAAGAGTGTGCATTTTGTCCTAGTTCATACGAAGTATCAAGCACCGAACATAGCTATAATTTTTGTTAATGAGATTTTGAGATTGCATGGTGCTAGGGAAGATACTATATGATAAAGTATCAATATTTACTAGGGGTTTTTGGACTAGTTTCCAAGAGGATTTGGGAACACAATTTAAGTTTAGTACAACCTATCACCCCGAAACATATGGAAAAACAGAAAGAACGAACAAAATTTTAGAGGATATGCTTCAAATGTATGTGATGGGTCAACATAAATGATGGGAATAATTTTTACCATTGGTAGAATATGCGCATAACAATAGTTATCAGAGTATGATAAAGAATGAACCTTTTGAGTTTCTATACAGACGACTGTATAGGACACCTTAGAGTTGAGATCGACTAGAGGATAGAGTGCTAATGGGACTAGAAGTGATTCAAGAAATGGAATATAATATGCTATCCATATGTCGAAGGATAAAGAAGCACAAGATCGACAAAATAGTTATGCAGATGCACATCATATAGACCACAGTTATGAGGTTGGTGATAAAATATTTTTGTGGGTGAAGCCACATAAAAGTTTGATTAAGTTTGGAAAGGGTGTTAAACTATCTCCAAGGTTCTTGGGACCTTTCAAAATTGTATAAAATAAATGACCCATGGCTTACCAACTAGCCTTACCTGATTCTTTGAGGCATATGCACGATGTGTTTCATGTTTTAGTCTTATGTCATTATATTTTAGATCCTTCACATGCTATTGACATGAGCTCATTGCAGGTATCAGATGAGGGTGATCTCATAGAAGAGCTAATGCACATATTGGAGCATCACACTCGACAGCTACGACGTCGAATAGTCGATCAGGTCACAGTCCTATGCAATAGTTATAGTCTACATTCTGCTACACGGGAGGATGCATATGAGATGCGTCAACTGTTTCCTTGTTTATTTTGATAGTTGGATATATAAATTGGTATCAATTGTGTTTATTTATTTCATTTTTAGATACTAAAAACTTCGAGACAAAGTTTAAAACAAGAGGTGTTGTATGTAACATCCAATTCCACTGATCACATTATAATATTAACTTATTCTTCGAGGACACTTGTGAGCAAGTGATCCAATATAAAACATGGTACTTTATGATTACCAGTTTGATTTATATGCTTATGCTATGATTTTGTTTTGGAAATTAATATTTCATTATTATGAATGTATAGGATTGACATGTATTATGATGAGGTTTTATAAGTGTGAGGGAAATGTGACATGATGAGGATGCATACAACATCAACTAAAGTCCTTGGAATCTATATTGAGTCAGGGAGTGGAATTTTACTTTGGTTTGAGTACTTGATATATACACATATATTATTGATGATGATTTCAGTATGGATTTCATGTATATGGAATATTGACATTATCTTTTTCAGTGGATGCATTTATGGAAATGCTTTCTAATTTTACTCACATATGGAATAGAGGGGTCATACACATATACCATATGGATGAGAGAGAAGTGTGGAAACATCCCTATCACATCCTATAAGCACTCCTTCCATGACCTGAACTGAAGATTAACGTCTACCTTGTTCCAAGAGTTTCACGATGTCATGGGAGAAGACTGATACATTAACGCACGACGATTTTTGAGGGGCATGCAATAAGGTGGATACTTTATTCCTCTATCATCCCTTGGTCTCACACAAGCTTGAAAAATGGAGTATTGAGTCCAAACGTCTGACAAATTTCCAAACTAGTCAATGGCGAGTGGCACCATTGGAGCAAGGAGGTGCATCTTGAAGGGCACATTGCATGTATAAATTATGAGTCAATAAAAATCTATAAGGCCTTAGTTAATAAAATGAATACTAGATTTTGTTAGAGAAGAAAATACAAAATTTATTTAAATTATAAACCAGAAAAACATAACCTAAAGTCTAAGTCTAGATGTTTTGAACAAGTAAAATTATAAATTGGGTTAAGGGAATTTAGACTAAACAAACACTAGTAAGAGGAGACCAAGAATAAGAAATTAGGCACGTGCACAATGTGTGCATGAAATAAATAAAGATGTTTTTTAATTAAAATAAATTATATTCATGAGAGAATGGGTTGTCAACATAGAGTTAGTATCCTAAGTTAATAAACCACTAAAAATCCTAACGAAGAGAAGTGTCCTAATCAAAATCCAACTTTGAATTAGTTAGGGGATACAATAAAAGAGGAATTGGGGAACTAAGAGATAACTAGGAGGAATTTTAGGAGCTAATTTTGCGTGTGATGTAAAATGCTTAATTATTTAAATTAAAAGGATATTTAACATGTGCACTTGAGGAGAGTGTGACATGTGTTGTGGGTGAATACTCTTCATATTAATTATTAAAAATTGGCTAATTGTGCATGATATTATATCTGTCAAGGTGAATTTTCCTATATAATGAATGGTGAGGAAGATATAAATTACCCTATTGTTGGATGAATGAAATGTTTGTGAAATTTCTATTGACTAAGTTTACTTGTGTGAGTTGGGCTTCAAGCTTGTGCAAGAGGTGGGAACCTCTCCTTGCAAGGGAAAGCTTAAGCTATTTGTTCTGAGTTTCTCTGTGTGTGACCCCTTTATAGCTCGGGGGACTAAGGGGGAAGAAGAGTACCCCTAGAATTGGTTGGGAGGTATCGGTGAAGTCTTGAGTTTAGCAAGCGAGGTGAAAGAAAAGATTATTGCGTAAGGTCTGGATTGAGGTCCAACATCAAGTTTCTTGTTCAAGTTGAAGATAAACATCTTGTACTTTCAAACTTTATGTTTAATGTATTTATTTATTTTCATTATTGTTATTTAAAATAACTCATAGATTGTGTAATTAGTTGTATGGAAGATTATTTGTAAGATCATATTTTGTCAAACAACAAAATTTAAGAAAAAACCAGAAAAAGAATCTATTTATTTGTTTATGATTATATATTTTTTCTTTATTATTATTTTGTATTTCAAGGATTATTCCTTTTAAATCATTAATTGTTAATTAAGATCATATGCTCATTATAACTGTACTAGATAATATTTATCATATAAGGATCCTTAGTATTATAATATTCACAAATATTTGTGACATGAAAATTATTAATTTAGTAACATAAATTTTATGTGATTTACACAACCAACATATATTCACCATCCTCACCCATTTTATAATTACATAACTAATTTATAGTAAATTAATCTTATATATTTAATTTTTATAACACAAAATTATATATATAATAAGTAATTATATATATAGTGATAATTGAAACCTTCAAGTTACCATCACATTCAACAATTTTATTATTAAAAGAACAAGTTCCCACATCTAACCATATCTTTCTCTTAGAGATTGCATATCTTTCTCTTAGAGATTGCAGTTGCATAAGGAAAGAATTTCCATGTCAAGCTATTATATACTCGAGGGTAACAATTATGGTTATACACTTTAGATTTCACAACTCCATAATAATTACGAGTGCACCTCCCTCACATGGAGAATGGATAAAATCTTATTGATTATGCAGTGTGCCATACGACGTCCAAAATCTAACAGTAGTCAACTACATACACTTGAAATTGTATAAATGATAAGAAGGACGATTTAATTACTTGTTTACTTAACGTATTACTAATTAACCCAAAAGAAATAGAAGTTGGGGTGACGATTATTAGCAGTTTAAAATACAAAGAGAAACCACTCATTAAATCATGGGTCATGCCTTAAATTCATCACAATGATTGCCACGTGTAGAA
>JASDQU010250923.1:0-16320 GCA_032191745.1 Picea mariana
AACCCATATGCTCAATGCCTCATAAGTTTAATAAAATCAAATTGCGCAATCAAAGTAAGAATAGGCAAATAGGCATAGTTCGAAAATCCTTTTAGCCACATAATGATAATCCAAATGTAAGTGCCATTCAAAATATCAATGCAAAGATCATGACAGTTCAAATAACGATGGAGGATTTTTCACGCTTACAGTCGTGAAAACTAAATGGAGACCAATTTGCAAATGTCGCAAGAAATGAAAATATCATCTATTTAAAAAAAAATGCAACGACAATTTGAAGTTCAGAAGACATAGGTGTAGGCAGCTTATAGGGCAATGGAAAAAATTGAATTGGCTGCCAACAGATTGTTAGCTTGGTTAGAGTGGCTTTGAGATTTGCTTTGTCAAGATAGATTGTGAATAGCTATTAGATACACGATCCCAGAATCCATTGGAGCAAGAAGTGTGTGGGAAGCAAGGAACTGTTGGAAGGAACCTGACGACATCAAGGCATTTGGTTGTATCTTTCTTTCACATTATTTAATATAGATACACCTTTCTTTCCTATATGAATATTATATGTCCATATTGTATTATTCCTTGATCACGTATATAGTTTCATATCAAATAGACTCTGTTATTCTTGTCTTCGTTGGCTTGTGCTTATTTGCAAATATTTCTCATAAACCTCGTGATGGAGCTTGGATTGCATTGGCGAAGTTGAATCTTCGATATTTGAAAGGTAAGTTCTATATCCATTTCTCATTTGATAATTGAAATCTAAGGAGAGAGTAGTGTACTGCCTTGTTTTGTTCTAGTTTCATAGTGAAGCTAGTGGGATTTATTTGTGTCTGCACTTAACAATTAGCCCGATAACAAAATTGGCGACTCCACTGAGGAACAAATTGTTTTCCTAGTTTGTCTTGATTTCTTTCTTTGATTGCTTGGTCCTCCTCATATCGCTACTTTGAGCCTTCCAGGCCTCACGATTGGATTGTCGATGTGGTTATTTTCCACTCAGGTAGTCTCAAATGAAGTTAGTGCTTCATTTGTAAGAACTTCCCCCCAAGAACATCAACCTCATGTTGATCCTTCACCTTCTTCACTTTCAAGGTCTTCTTCCATTTCATCTTCTTCGTCAAGTGAAAACTCTAAATCTAGTAACTTGGTGGATAAGAAGAAGAAGAAATAGAAGAATAAGAAGAAGAAACATAAGAAAGGATCCACACTTCCAACCCCTGCCAGACATGTTGGAAAACAACCGATTACTGTTAATCATGCTGGAAGTGTTGATGATACCAAGATCACCCTAACAACCCGTAATCCCAAGTACCCTTGCATAATTTGTAAGGGTAGCCATCTTCATTTCCCTGGTCTATACAAGGTTATAGAAGCATTGTCTAGACAACCTCGCCAACCCATGTCGTCAACCTCTGAACAATATGTTGATGACCTCCCGTCAACTAGTCAAGATACCGTTGGGAAGAAGAAAAGTAGAGTCAAGTTTCTCTGTATGTTATGAAGAGGGAGTCACCAAACTCACCTTTTCCCTTGTATGGACGAAGCCTCGAAATTGCTGGAAGACATGACTGTTTCTCAGCCTCAACTTCTAGTTTCTTATCGCAAGCTTACTCTCGACCCACTTGTAGTTGATGGAATGATCTATCCGGTCCCTTCATCGGTTAGTTCGGTTGACCATGTAGTCAATCTATTCACGTCCTTAGTTGAACCAGTTGACAAATTAGTTGATTTGATCCCATCCTCGGTCAATCCCAGTCTCCCGCCAGAGAGTGAAACCCAAGTGGTCGATCCATTGCCACCCGTCAACCCCATTCTCCCCTTGGAGAATGAAACACAAGTGGTCAATTTGATCTTGTCATCAGTCAATCCTACTCTCCCGCTTGAGAGTAAACCTGATGTTGCCCATATTTTTCTCATTGATACAGAATCTTTCATCTTGGGGGGCATTCCTCCTTCTCTTATGGAACCTCCTACAAGTAATGAGGCCATCCTTTTTAATTGGGGTGTGCTAACTAGACCTTGTCTTCCCTCTCACATTCCTTTCCAGATTATAGTATAGGTTTTTGGTCGGGGTGTTCCTTAGACGTTGATAGATGAAGGTGTGTCTGTTAGTATTTTTTCCTTTATTGCTTGGCAAGATTTGGGTTGTCTTCATCTTGTGTCAGTTACGTGGAATCTGTTAGATTTTAACAGAAGAACCAGTCAACCTTTAGGGATCCTTCCTCTGTTTCCTATAACTTTGGGAGGGAAAACTGTCTTTATTGACATTATGTTAGTCCAAGACCCCTTGGATTTTGCTTTACTCCTTGGGCGGGATTATGTCTATGCCATAAAAGCTATTGTGTCTACTCTTTTTTGTGTGATATATTTTCCTCACGATGGAAGAATTGTGACTATTGATCAACTTTCATTCATCATTCCTGACTGGATTACCCTCCTAAATGGTTCCTATATGCATACGGTGTCGCCCTCGCTACAGGTTAATTATGTGGCATTGTCTCCCATGACTTCAACTTCTTATGACTTAGATCTGATAGTTTACATGGTGATCTCTTCGATAGGGTTTTTAGAGCTTGATCTCTTTACCCCTGTTGTGACCCTCGACATGTTGTCCTTCCAAAGTGTGTCTCTTTCGTCCAATGAAGATCTCTTGGAATCCATGAACGAGTTTTGTCCCTTGACCTAGTGTCCTCCTGGAGCATTGTCCTCTTGGAAGCCATGATCAAGAAGAGTAGCTATGAGCATGATTTTCTGATTTCAAGCTCGTTAAAAAATGAAGCCAGCTTTGAGGGTAGTTTTGTGTCTCTATGGAAACCTCATTAAAAAGTGAAACAAAGATTCTAAGGATAGTTTTCGCATCTCTGTAGCAACCTCGTTAAAAAATGAAACAGAGTTTACGAGCATAGTTTTCCTCTCTGTGGCAAGCTCGTTAAAAAATGAAACAGAAACCACGAGCATAGTTTTTCTTCTCTGTGTCAAGCTCGTTAAAAAATGAAACAGAGGTCTAGGGATTGAACCTGGATTCATGAGCATAGTTCTTGTTTCTGTGTCAAGCTCGTTAAAAAATGAAACAGTGGTCTGGAGGTTATACCTCGAGTCACGAGAATAGTTCTACTCATGTGTCAAGCTCATTAAAAAATGAAACAACTCCCCCCTCTCCATTTGGGTCAAGTCCTACGTATAGTATTTGAAGCTTCATCTCATATACTTGTGTCATTGGATGAAATGAAACTTGGGGGGCATTGCTCCTAGCCTTTGGAATTCATGCTAATGTTAATCCTCTAGCTTCTTAAGCTGGGGGCTAAGTACCAACCATCCCTGAATAATGCGTTGGGAACTTCAAGCATAGTTTTCTATGGTTCAAGCTTGTGTAAAAATGAAACCACCTACCTCAAGCATAGTTTCCTCTGGTTCAAGCTTGTGTAAAAATGAAACCAGGTCCAAGCATATTTTTGTTTAGTTTTAATCTTGTGTAAAAATAAAATCTATCCCAAGCTCAGTTTTGTTTTGTTTTAATGCTTGTGTAAAAAAGAAAACAATCCTGAGCTTAGTATTTGTTCTTTCTCATGCTCGTAAATACATGAGAATAAGTTACTGAGCTTAGTCTTTGTTCTTTCTCGTGCTTGTAAATACGTGAGAATGTAACCGAGTATACTTTTATCACTCTTTTGGACTTGTAAAGGTTATACGAAAAGGAACCCCCTGGAGTTCCCTTTAAGCTCTTTTCAGACTCTCTAAACATGAAAATTTTGCTGAGCGATCTTGTTCTTTTCACGCTCGTTAAAGTATTAGAAAGCGCATATGTTGAGAGATGGTTTATCTCTTTTTTAGTCTCTTCAAACTAACTTACGAAAAAGGAACTGAGAGATTTCTCTTTAAGTATTTTTCAGACTCTCTAAACGTGAAAAACCCCCGAGTTTTCTCTCTTTGGACTTGTAAAACAAACATCGAAAGGCCCATATGGGACTGAACCACTCCTTCGTTAAACATACTCCGAAGGACTCATTCGAAGGATGAGATTATAGTTCAAGCATATGTTATCCTCCTCAATCTTGTGTAAAAATAAAAAGGTACTCACCAAAAATGGTGGGGGGGAAATTGGGAAAGAAATGTATCTAAACCTGTATTCTATGTAAGAGTCCCTTTGAACATGACACCCTTTCACTCACTTGTGTCTAGGTTGGAAAATCCACTTATCTCTTGATCATACTCCTTTATAAGATTACAAATTGGTATATGATCCCTGTTGTGAAGTCAGTGTTTCCAAGACAGTTGTCGTGTCATCAATATGTTCACAGAGAAGCTCAACCCGGAAATCCTTCTATTGCGTCAACCATTTCTACAGTCCTTAAGCCTTCTATTACGTCGACCATCCTTGAGTTAGTCCTGAATCACATGTTACTCTGATCTAGTTCAAATCTTGTTACCTGTTTCATGTCATTGATGGGGGATACATTAAGGCCCTCCTGTGATGAGTCTTTTTCTATCGACTTCAACTCATTATCTAGGAATTAGACTTAGAAACTAATTGGTGCCTTGGAACTTGCATGCCTCAATGGAAAGTTTCCTCGCTTTCAACAATAGGGTTTTCATTATTGACCCCTGATCGAGAGATTCCGCCGAGTGTTCGACTTCAACTCATTAATTCACATTCATTGGATTGTACTAGAGTACCTTGGGATTCATTGACATTAATGGTGATTTCCCTCGCACTTGTTAACGGTATCCATTAATGACCGGTAATCAAGTGGTTTCTACCATGTTCGACTTCAACACATGTATTCACATGGTTAGATTCATACTATAGAGTGGTGGAGATGAAGACCCTGGATCCTTTCTGACAGATTCAGGTTGCATTGGAGTATATACAGTTTGTACTGTTGCATAGATCCACGTTGTATGTCTTGTGGCTATGTTCAAATTTGAGTCTTTAACACATAGATCCACAGTGTATTTTTGGTGGCTATGTTCATATTTGAGTTGTATTGGCATGGATCCAATGTGTATGTTTGGTGGCCATGAACTATCTTACTTGACATGGATCCTTGCATGTCGACATTTATGCTTTGAGTCATTTGTATTCTGAGTATGGGAATGCCTACCTCAGTGATGATATATTATTGTACTGTATTTCCTTGTTTGTTGGCAGGTTTCCGACCGACTGTTCCTTGTTCCCTACACACACTCGAAAAAGTATTTCAACTATCACTCTGTTCTAACTTCATACCTTGGGGGTCTCTCTGTTACACATTATTTTCATCATCCCTATGACTGTTAATGATGTAAACCTATCTTTTTCCTTCAGAGGGGTCAGTGGCTTGAATTCTTGAAGAGAGAAGGGAGAAGAATTTTTCCTGAGAGAGGAAGTTGTATTTTCCTTTGTAAAAACCCTATTAAAGAGGATTTCCGTAGGCTGATCTATACACAGGGTGAAAAAATGTCTGATTTCTGCAGGCTGCACCATAGCTAGACTGCAAAGTTTCCGTAGGCTGCACTATAGTTAGGGTGTCATGGCCTTCGTATGTAGGAAAAATGAGCATCTTTTCGATGCTTCTAGAAGGAGGATCTTCTATGATGAGGTGGCTTCCGAATGGTTTGGATCTTACTCGCTTTCATGATTTAGTGGTATCATCCTAACCTCCTCACTTTATCCTCTTCATCTTATAAAAAGAGAGGAGCTCTCATGGAACTGGTTAGAAGTTGTTTTGGATTGAGATTGTTAGCTTGGTTAGAGTGGCTTTGAGCTTTGCTTTGTCAAGATAGATTGTGAATAGCTATTAGATACATGGTCTCATAATCCATTGGAGCAAGAAGTGTGTGGGAAGCAAGGAAATGTTGGAAGGAACCTGACAACATCAAGGCATCTGGTTGTATCTTTCTTCCACATTCTTTAATACAGATACACCTTTCTTTCCTATATGAATATTATATGTCCATATTGTATGATTCCTTGATCACGTACATAGTTTCATATCAAATAGACTATGTTATTCTTGTCTTCATTGGCTTGTGTTTATTTGCAGATATTTCTTATAAACCTCATGACGGAGATTGGATTGCATTGCGGAAGTCGGATCTTTGATATTTAAAAGGTATGTTCTAGATCCATTTCTCATTTGATAATTTAAATCTAAGGAAAGAGTAGTGTACTGTTTTGTTTTGTTCTAGTTTCGTAGTGAAGCTAGGGGGACTGATTTGTTTCCTCACTTAACAATTAGCCCGATAACAGTGGTAGTGAGCATGTCCCTTGAGATGGTACGTGGAAAAAATTGATTTTCCAATGGAATGAGAGTGATCCCGTTAAGGAGAATGGTCCTTGGACCATCACCTTAAACTATGACCATTAGATATACAGGTTGAGAGATCTCATCGCTTCAATTGGGAAATTATTTTTGTCAAGATTTGGTGAATGGTAAAGTGAGTAATGGCCCATAGTGTCGATGGGAATAGAGGTTTGTGAAAATAAAAGAGAATGAGGGTCGTCGATTATCCAGAGTTAACGATGATGAAATTTGGACCATCAGATCTAGATGTGTTTTCATCAGATCCTAGAAAGGTTGTAAGGTCATGTGTTGGAAAAACGTTCCAACAACGATAAATACTTGGGAGATAAAATGAGAACTTTTGATTGGTTATAGGTGGAAATGATTTTCATCGTAGATTATATTAGGTTCCATTTAAGTATGGAAAGGTGGTGATGATGTCATGATGACATGGAGAGCGAGCATGGTAGCTGGAATAATCATTGGGGTGGCACTTGTCACTAGAGGAATGGTTAACGATACATAAGTGGTTCTGAAAGGCTTAGAAATATTTATAGCTTTGACTATGACCTCGACCGCCAGATATGGAGTATGACAGATCCCGACCATTCATTGGAGGATGCTAGGCATGGTCCCTTGGCATGGATAGGGATGAGTGATGATGACAGTAAGTTTTTTTGGTTAAGTGACAATCATTGATCCCAGGTGCATCTTCATCGGGAGTGGGAATTTGGTAAAGTTGGGGTGTAGACTCCAAAGTGTCGACAACAACGAGGGTTAGAGGATCAACAAAAGTCATTGGTCAGCAAGTAGGAAAGATTAAATCTTTATCATCAATTTTTAGTGGGTCCCACATGGTCACATAAGAAGAGGATAAAGGGATGGGTGTTATCCGTTGTGTAGGTTTGAGGTGCTGACACAATAAAAAATGTTGTAAGTCAAGTCTCGAGAGCCGTCGGATCTGGGACAGTTCTGTAAGGAGGGATCAATGTCAGAATTTTGGTTCAGGTGTTGATAACTTCGTGGGAGGAGAACACCGATGATGATAAAGGTTGGCTTCAAGTGATCAGGACCATTGACTTTGAGGGCCCGATGGTTTAGGAGGAATGTACCACGTCAGTTCCATGTAGGAGAGAACGGGTGGTAGGGAGTCTCGCGGCAGTAATATTGGATTGATGAATAAAAGCATGAAAATTTTGGGAGGCTATAAATTTTAATCCAAGACGTAGATATGAGAATAATTATAGTTGTTGGAAATCTCTTGACGAGAAAAAGGTGATGATTCCCTGAGAAGAGGTTTTGATATGGTTAAGGAAAAATGAAATTTTAACACCCCATCAGCCTAAGTAAGGATTAGGGCGGTGACTGTATTATAAAGTGGTATCAGAGAAGTGTTCAAACACTAGGCTTGGATGGACCAGAGATCACTCACAATATTAGTATATCAAGGCTAAGATGATCATGTTGAAAAATGCTTCTACCTTAAAGTTTGTTTAGTATTTGCATAAAATCCTTGAGAGGAAGGATTTTAGATTGAAATTTTGTTTTGGAATTTCTTAATAGAAAAAAAAGTTACATGTTGATTTGAAATAGAAGAAGCATAACATTTCTTTGATGGAATGATAAATACTCCTACAAGAGTGAGGATATGCTGCCAAGAATTAAGGGTAAGCTGAATGTGAATAGTTAAAATGGAAATATCCAGTTAAGGGTTGCTTATGTTCAAAGAATGGATGAACTAGAGATTGAAATGTTGCCTCTAAACATGGGAAGTTGGAGCTTCTGACATTTATGATGGTTGTTTATATGTGGGATAAGACCCTTATGGAAAACCCCTTATGGTTAAGGGATCTAGTATGGATTTATAGAAACCTTGGTAGTGTCAATTACTACTTAAATATAATACTGAACCAATTATGTGAAATTCCTCATGTTTATAGGATTTCTGGGAACTTGTAAGGTCATTTTACTTGACCTATAATGAATGAAGATTGATGCTAGAATAATCCATATAGGTAAGAGTAAAGAAGGAGTCTTTCTGTACTATTGCTAGTCTGCATAAAATAGAAATAGTAATGAGGGAAAGATTATGAGCTCATGGTTGTATTAAATAAATGTATATCCCTATTAAACTAAGAGAAAGCCTATGCATGTGGATGCAAAAAAAAAGGAAGAAAAACAAGATACATCTTCACTGAAGGCATGAGTAAGATGCATGGTGCACAAGATATGTTGTAATGCATATGGAGATGATTGAGAATGTATACAACATAGAAATTAAATTATTAGAACATATGGTTGGATGTAAGGTATGTTCTATTGATGAACCAATTTGGTCAATAATGACCTGATGTCAACAAGAGAATTAACAACATGAATGAAATGTTGATGATGCTACTTTTATTTTCTTACGAAGATAAGGATGTAATGATTAATAAAGGACTGATATATAATGTATGGTAAAGGAAGTGTTGGATCATTTCCAGATGAGCAATAGGTTATATTGAAATCTAGAGATGGATGGTGGCCATATGGGCATGGATTAATATGCTCAAGTGGCAACTAGAGGGAATGATAAGAAATGATTTCTTTGGTAAAGTTCGGTTGACCAAAATGGTTGAAGCATGAAAGGAAGTTGGATTTGGGAATATTACTATGTTGGGTATTGTTTTAATTGCCCATTTAAAATTATGATTTGTGGATTTCATTTATAGCAACTGGGAAATAGTGGTTCTTTTAGGTTGTTTCCCTAAAAGAGGGTAGCATAATTATGAGTATCCTTATGGGACTTATCATATGAATGGTTGTAAGATCCCAAGGAGGAATGATGTGGAAGTTTGAAATGCCAATGTGTGTAGATGACATAGAAAAGGTGCAAGCAATGAGCTTGCAATGCTTATATATGATCCATGGATTGAATGCAGTGTAAGACTGCTATTATGAATGTAGGTAGGATTAAGTGAGCCTTAAGGAAAATCAGTATTTTCCTGGATTGAATGATATCATGGATGCGTCGCTGACCTTGTTTTGAGGGTCCAAAAACTTTATGGAATAATAACTTGAGGAGGGTGCATTCCCTTCCTCATAAATATTTAATGCATAAGTCGAAATAACAATGAGTTAGAAGTACTCTATTGTTATTGTAGAAGGTAATATGATTATGCATTTGAAAATTCTATGTAAATGATTGTGGACAATCATGAGTGAAATGATATAAGTAGATATGAAAGTGAAACTATGAAGTGTGCCAGTGATTGACACACACACAACATGTTGACGCACGTGGCTAAGTGCATAGTGTATGGAAGAACAATGGAATAATGTGCATGTGCGAACATGCAAACCAGAATGCATAATATGAATGCATGCTTATATTCCTTTTGAAATATTGGGTAAACATATAAAATGGTAAAGCTGAGGCTGACTCGGGATTGAGACCATTTCAAGAAATAATGGATATGCAGCAAGGGAGTTACATGCTGAGCCGGTTCCAGGTGAAGGAACTGCGTGAGAACTCTGTTAGGAGAACAGAGTCAAAACCTTAGTGAATGTTGAGAATAAGGACGTGGGATGCAAAAATTATTTATATAAGAATCCTAGATTACATTCTAAAATATAATGCATGCATAAGATACATGAAAAAAATTAATGACCCATTTTCTTTTCTGTTTGGGAAATGTGCAGAAATCCATTGGTTCATAAATAATTTGTGAACTAAATTTTGTTGCGTTAGTATAATGAATACATCTAGGAAAGGTCAAGATGAAACTTGGATAAAATTGCTCAAGGAATGGAGCAGGAGGATCCTGAAGGGGATAGATTGCAGAAACGAAGAGGAGAAACGGATAAATACCTTTCTCCATTAGTACTTTGATTTGTCTAGCAGAGTAGTATACTTTAACATACAACTAGAGAAAAGAATTTAATGAATATGCTTAAATGAATGAGCTTGGTTAAGATATGTTGTATAAAGGGTAGAGGATCCTTGGGAATGGTTCATTCAAGATTAAAATTCCAGACTGTGTAGGAGGAGTTAGAAGAATGGAAGATTCCCTTAAGTCCTTTCTTGTTCATTATTGTGTTTCTCTGAAATGGGAAAAATGACATACCGATCATGAGTGAATGTTCCTGGCATAAGAATGTTGATAGCTAAATGACTGTAGAGACAATTGAAAATTTGATTGTGTTTGCACTCATAAAAAAATGGGGATAATGTGACAAGTGCATACAGATATGTTAGGACATATATGAAAATGTTTTGTTGATATTAATGCTATGGTACACACATTTTATTTAACATTAGAACTAATATAATTTTGACTGTGATGATGCATGTTATGTGTAGAAAAGATTGGAGCTGCTAGGAAAGACAATTACCAATGATGGACAATCTCAAGTAGAGGATAAATACAAGAAATTTGTTGATAGAAAAGGTTGATGAAGGTACATTGGGAGTTCCCATGAAGCACCACAAATGATGTAATATCAGAGAGGGTGCTTGTATCCAGAATAGGTATAAAAATTTTAATCCCCATGTGGCATGAAGATTGAAAGGGATTGAGAAAGAATCCCTTTTGAAATATTTTATTATATTGGTGATATGCATGTATTTTTGAGTGGTAGTTGTATGCCATTGACACCCAAGAAGGGTATGATTCAAGAAAGATGAACATGAATAACAAAGGTATGAACCTCTAGAAGTCAAGGTTGATTGAGATCCTTGCAAGAAATTCATGAAAACATATGTCATGAATGCATAGATCAATCATGAATGATTTAAAACAAAGGTGATCATAAACAACACATTGGTTAAATGCATTGAGGAAATGCATGTCTGCATGAGAGTGCTTGTAATGGACTACCCATTATGGAAGGAGGGCCTTCCAGTATTCCAACATAATTATGAAATTGTAAAGAGATGAATTGGGTGGCCATGAATATTTCCACTTTAGTTACCTGTAAAGAAAGAAGGCTTGGATGCAATTATGTGAAATTTTAATTTCATATTATGATATGCTGATTTGAGGTTATGATCATCTCAAGCAGGAGGAACAATCCTACTATAATAATTAAGGTGGATAGATAATCCATGTGATGAGAGGTTGTTTAAGTCTCAACACACCAGGTAAAGAGTGCCTAATATGAAAAGTAATCAATCTACATTCAATGCAAGGGTGCATTGTGTGTGGATGTGGCCATGGGTATTGGCACATTGATTAAAGTTATTTAATATTTGAATTGCATTTGGAAAAGTTTGGTATGATGAAGTGATTCACGTGTAAATAATGAAATTTCCTTTTGCTTTATATCATTGAATAGATGAAAGTGACTTGATTGTTAGAATGCACAATTTTGAAATAGTTTGGAAGCCATTGCAAGTGTACAATGAAACATTTATGTGCATGATAGATAACAATTTATTTGGCTGTGTGAAGGTGGAATTGTAGGAAGAAGGGTCTTGGATATGGAAGTGTTGTAATCCCATGAGGAAGACCGATACTTGTTGAGGAAAATTGTTATGAGAAGGAAAAACTCATACTTATGAGTCTGGTTCTTGTGAGGAACATATCTAAAAATGGAAATGTGAAATTTGAAAAATCTGTGGGCAACAAATTTGAGAAACATTAATTAAACTAATGATAATATCTCACGAATTACTACATGCATGTGATATAGGAAAGATGAAAAATATGTCATGGAGGGACAAATGATGGCTGTCAAGCTGGAAATCATGGAAAAAGGATACTATTGTGACATGAGAACCCTGTGATAAGCCATGATCACCATAGAGAATGACATGTTGTGGTAACACATTCCAGAGGGACACCTTGACAAGAGAAAGTCAGAGGGATGCCTCAGCTATAAGACTCGATGAAGTCTCAGAAACTCTTCTTGTGCAAGAAATCCTTAGAAAGGAAAGATGGATTGCCCGAGGGACTATATAGCAGAGAAGGGTATGTCTGAGCCTGGGCCTGGAGGGTGAGTAACCACAAGGAAGAAGAGACTTCAAAAACTATTGAAATCTATTGATTAGGATCACGATGATAATGGGTATGTCAAGGAATCAATGAGCCAAGTTAATGAAATGACCATATGGATGCAGATCCATGAAATTGCACAAATAAGTATTGTGATGATATGAGTATTTACCCTTGAGTTTTGAACAACAATGAAATATTTATGAATGAAATTGTGAATTAATATGCTTGTTGTCTAAGATTGTTGTGGGAAGTTCCTAAATGCCAAGAATATGGAAAGGACCAAATCAATAAGGGGAACTGTGTTGTTGAAGGAGTGGAAAGATGAAGGTATGGTTGGTGTTGTTGAGATGCAAAGAACACCGAGGATGGTGTTCCTTTAAGGGGGAACAGATTGTAATACCCTTGTTTCCCTAGTATGTAATTAATCATGTTTAATGATTTCCATGCTAGGGAATGCAAACAATGTAAATGTATTATTATTTAATTATAAGTTCCAAGAGCTAAATGTGGGGGTGAAGCCTTGAGTACTGGCCATGATGCCACTAGAGGAAAGAGTGAGGAAAACTAGATAGGGGGTTCATCATACTAAGATGACCCAATCCTCCTTGTCGAAATATTTGATTTGAAAATAATAGGTCATTTCCCTTTATCCTGATTTCAAGAAAAAATTAGTTAATGAGGAAGAGGTTAGTAGTTTAACAACCAACCACCCTTAATGAATGGAAGCATGGAAGACTTGGCTGAGACATCAGAAACTGTCAGCCAAAAAGGTACAACAAAGTACCAATTTTGTAGCCCATATTGACTACATGAGTTCCTTTTGATAGAAGGAAAAATGACAGGTTGAGAACCTTATTGTGGGAAAATGTGTGCATGAAACAAAAAAAGGTTTTTTTTTCTAAGAAGGAAGAGAGCATGAGGGCGTGAAACAGAGAGAGAAAGAAGAAGGGAGAGTTTTAGGGTTCTTTTTGGGATGTCTATAGATTACATGAAGAAGATAGAGGTGTAAGAGAACTTGAGTGAATTCCCTAGTGGTATCATGGCTTGGCATGGGGGTGGGAATAGTGTAGATTCTAAGTGCATATGAGACTATGGAATGAAGGAATCATCGAGGAAGGTGTTGTCATGAGACAAATGATTGCTTGGAATTTTAATAATCCTAACAGTGATGAAAAACCTCGAGACAAGACGACGATTGTCGATTTTTTGGGAAGGACCTCGGTCAGATCTAGACCATTGATGCTATCACATCATCGTCGGGGATGAAAAGTTGATAAAGATGATTATTAGGCCAGAGAGAGATTATGACAATAAATGCTATGAGAAAGAACAAGAACCATTAGTATGCTGAAATAGGTTTTGGAAGATCTGGACCATTGATGTCGATGCCATCATCATCAGAGCATAGCCGGTTGGTAAATTTGAGTGAAGACCCAAGGTGTCGAGGATGTTGAAGTCTCAATAATTAAGGAGAACTATTGATTGGCATGAGGGTTAGTATAGTTTAGGTTGTATATTGCGGTTGGTCTCAACCGAGAGTAAGAAAGAGAATGACGATGTCATAATGACATGGCATACCATTTTGGCAGCCACCGTGTCCTAGTGGTGATAGGTCTCACTAGGATATTGGATGACAAGATGAAAGTGGGTCCCATTGGGTGAGGAGGTCTTTTGATCTTCGCTTTGAATCCTAGTCATTAGATCTACAGGTCGAGAGACCTAGACTATCAGATCCAGATGTGTCTTCGTCAAAGCATAGGAGTTTGGTAAGATCACATGTTTTCCAAGAGTGCTGACGATGACATGGGGAAGATATGAATCTTTGATCTGTGTAGAGGTGAGATCAAATCTCTGTCGTAGACTCCATAGGCCCTATTTAAGTGAGGAAGGACAAATTGGTGAGGACATGCCGATGAAGAATGTCAGTGTGGTAGTCAGTGTGTTCCTTGAGATGATACATGGTCACAATTGTTTTTCCAACGGAACAAGATTGGGCCCGTTGAGTGAAATGGTCCTTGGTCCATCACCTTAAACTCTAACCGTCTGATCTATAGGCCAAGATATCTTATCCCTTCGATGGGGAAAGTATCATCGTTCGGAGTGGGTGAATGGTAAAGTGAGTGATGACTCATAGTGCTGATGACGATAAGGGTTTGTGAAAATAAAAGAGAATGACGATGAAATCTGGACCATCGGATCTAGATGTGTCGTCGTCAGAGCTTGGAAAGTTGGTAAGGTCTTGCATTGGCCAAAAGTGTCGATGATGATAAAGACCCGGGAGAGAAAACGAGAATC
The DNA here is from genome assembly GCA_032191745.1 of Picea mariana. NCBI lineage: Eukaryota > Viridiplantae > Streptophyta > Pinopsida > Pinales > Pinaceae > Picea > Picea mariana. The sequence goes on from JASDQU010250923.1 coordinate 14,540, forward strand.
GTTGATTGGTTATAGCTGGAAGCAATTTCTACCATAGATTATCTTAGGTTCCATTTAAGTATGGGAAGGAGGTGATGACATGGAGAGCCAACGTGGAAGATGGAATAACCGTTGGGGTGACACTTGTCGTTAGGGGAATGGTTAATGAGACAAGAGTGGTCCCAGGAGGCCTAGAAATATTTATGGCGTCGATTGTGACCTCGAACATCGGATATGGAGTATGACGGATCTTAGCCATTCGTTGGAGGATGTCGGGCATGGTCCCTTTGCATGGATAGGGATGAGTGTTGACGACGATAAGGTTTCGAGGTTAAACGACATCCGTTGATCTTGAGAATTTCGTCGTTAGGAGTGGGAATTTGGTGAAGTTTGGGTGTAGAATCCAAAGTTTCGAGGACAATGGGGGTTCTAGGATCAATGAAAACCATTGGTCAGGGAGTAGGTGAGATTGAATCTCTGTCATCGATCTGTAGTGGGTCCCATATGGTTGCATAAGAAGAGGTTAAAGGGATGGGTGTTATTTGTCGTGAAGCTACGAGGCGTCAACACGATTAAGATCATTGTAAGCTAAGTCCCGAGATCCATCTGATTTGGGGAAGTTCCATAAGGAGGAATCATCATTGGAATTTTGGTTGGGGTGTTGATAACCCCATGGGAGGAGAACCCCGACGACAACGAAGGATGGATTCAAGTGATCGGGTTGTTGACTTGGAGGACCCAATGGGTTAGGAGGCATGTGCCAGGTCAGTGACACATAGGAGGGAATGAGTGACAGGGAGCCTCATGGCAATAATTTTGGGTTAATGAATAAAAGCTCAGAAACTTTGGTAGGCCATAAATTTTGATTCAAGACTCAGATCTGAGCATTATTACAGTCGTTGGAAAGATCTTGATGAGAAAAAGACAATGATTCCCTCGAGAAGAGGCTTTGATATGGTTAAGGAAAAGTGAAATTTCAACACCCCATTAACCGACATAAAAATCAAGGGGTTAGATGTCTTATATCACTGGAAAAATTGAATTTATCCACTTATTAACTCACTCCTTTACACTAATATCATCAAATCTGATAATCAATTTTCACTCAAAAAACAAACCTTGAAGTTAATATCATAAATGCTCAAATGATTTAATCCATGCCAACTTAACATGTTCAACTCCAATTACCATGCCATGTTAATGTATGCATTTATCTACCCTTAATTTCCATATGTAGCTAAAAGCTTCACACTTGAATGACTTGCATCGATGTCAATATACAACATCATGTTTACAATTACACATATACAAACACAAACACCTAATTTACTTCATTCTTAGTTTTTTTATTAATATTTCCAAAATCCTCCTTGTCGAAAATAATTTTCTTTCCTATCGAGCATTGCTGCGAACTTCTCACAATTTTGTTTTCACGATGTTTTGAACTTCTCACATTTATGTTTTCATGGTTTTATAAATATATCATTTAGTTACTCACTATTCCCTATTCCCATGTCTTACGAAACTTAAAAAAAATTTGTCTTAACATAACATAGCATAACACACCAAGGTTGTCATATCAAATGCATGTTGTACATTATTTTTCACAACATGACATTTTTTTCATGATTACTTTTTGTTGATGACAAAATTTGCAACAAAAGACACCATTAATGGAAATTTCCAATAAACTACTAAATGGGTGAAATTTCACCTTGAATGAGAGTTCGAGGTGGAAAACAATGAAGGGAAAACAAAAACAAAAATAGAAAATAGTGGAAAAAAAGGAAAATGAAGCCAAA
>JASDQU010250924.1:3871-16320 GCA_032191745.1 Picea mariana
TGTATAGATGAGATGTGGTATTTAGAGAAATAAAAGATGTTGTAAAAAAGGATGTCCTACCAAGTAAGGAAGAACCATAGAAAATAGAGTTTCATTTAAAGGATGATGAATCAGACTCTACAAAAGAACAAGAATCAGAAGAAGAAGATCCTCATACTCTAGTATTGAGGAGATCCGTTCAGGAAAGAAGGAAACCAGAAAGGTATACTTCACCTGATTTTTCGTTCAAATTTTGCTTTGTCTATCACTGATGATGATCGTAGAACTGTAAGGGAGGAAGTGGATTCAGAGGATGGAAAAATATGGAAAAAGGCCATGGATAAAGAAATAGAAGCCTTGGATAAGAATGAGGCTTGAGATCTAGTGGAGTTTCCAATTGGAAGAAATCCCATTGGCAACAAATGGGTATTTAAAAAGAAGATGAATGCAGAAGGCAAAGTGGATAAATACAAATCTCGGTTAGTACAAAAGGATTATTCCTAGGTTGAGGGAATTGATTTTGGTGAGATTTTTTCTCTTGTTGCTAAGTTAACTTCTATTAGATTTCTGTTATCTATTGTTGCTGCATTTTATTTTGAAGTAGAACAAATGGATGTGAAGACAACGTTCCTACATGGGGATATGGAAGAACAAATCTATATGAAGCATCTAGAAGGATTTGTTGTGAAGGGAAAGAAGGAGATTATATGCAAGTTGAAAAATTCCCTATATGGTTTAAAACAATCACCAAGGATATTGTATAAGTATAAAAAATTTGATACTTATATGATGAGACTTGGCTTCACAAGACGAAAAGAGGATCACTGTGTGTATTTTAAATTAATTGGTGATCATTTGACTTATTTGGTCTTGTATGTGGATGACATGTCGCTGGTAGGAAACAACAAGGAGATTATCCAAGATGTGAAAACTTAGTTGTACTCTAAATTTGACATGAAAGATCTTGGTGCTGCAAATTTAATTTTGGACWWGGAAATTAAAAGAGATCGGGAAACYAATAAACTCTGGTTAAATCAACAAACATATGTGGAGACAATATTGCATAGGTTTAATATGTAGGAATGTAAACCGGTCAGGGTCCCTATTCATGTAGGTGTAAAGTTATCTGCGGATCAGTGTTCCAAGACACAAGAAGAGGAGGAGGACATGTCTCGTGTTCCTTATGCGAGTGCAGTTCGCAGTTTGATGTATGCAATGGTCTGTACCAGACTGGAAAATGCACATGCAGTGGGATTTTTGAGCATATATATGTCAAAACCAAAGAAAGAGGATTGGAAAACAGTAAAGAGGGTTTTCAGGTATTTGTGTGACACTTTTAGCTATGGATTGTGCTACCAAGGAAGACCAGAATTGGGCAGAGTGTTGGACAAGCATGGGTTTGTGGATGTAGAATAGGATGGAGATCTGGATTGTAGGAGATTTACAAGCGGGTATGTGTTTAACCTGTTTGGAGGAGAAATCGGTTGGATAAGCAAAAGATAATATGTTGTGGCACTTTCAACTACATAAGCTAAATACATGGTAGTCACTCATGCAAGAAAGGAATCAATATGGTTACAAAGATTGTGTTCAGGTATTGGGAAGTTACATAGAGCTGTAAGGATAGATTATGACAGTCAGAGTACAATTTTGTTGGTGAAGAACTAGGCTTATCATTCAAAGATAAAGCATATTGATGTTCAATATCACTTTGTGAGAGACATGGTTGAAGAAAAGAAAGTGTTGTTGATGAAGTTAGACATTTTGAAGAATGTTGCAGATTCATTAACAAAATCTGTGAGCTCTAAGAATTTCTTTTGGTGTAAATGATCTATGGGCATTGTTGCCTTGAATTTTTGACTATGTAACCCTGTAACCCCCTATATGCAAAGAAAAAAAGAAGTGGGAGAATGTTGGGTATGTGTTATATTCTTTGCACGACTAGACAAAGTGTCTGTTACATTGCGTCGGACGTACAGGGGGGTTTGAATTTTTTTTCCTTGGGAAACGTGTCGCTTTTCCCCCTCAATTTTTGGGTCGCCTCAATTTTCGTGTCCATTGTTGGGCGGTTTTTTAGCACATGGTTTTTTGCTGACGGCTTTCTATTTCTAATTAAAGAATTAGGGTTGTTGATTAATCTAGGTCATTGATTGAGGATTTTGGATGTCGTTGGCTTCAATATGTATATTGTATTGTAAACAATTTATGAAAGGAACGAATATAGAATATGTTGATTTTCCCAGTTTGAGTTTCCAGGGGAAAAATCTCTGTGTAATGTGTCTATTTGTCATTATGTCTTTTTTGTTCTTTTACTGAAAAACTATTTGCAGTAGATAATTGTACAAGGTTAAAATATACAATTTCAATTCTCGCAAGTGTGATTTAATTTCTCTAGAGAAACTTAGAACTTAGCATAGGTTAGTGACTTAATTAAGTATTATGACTCTTTGAATTGTGACATTAAAGTGCTACAAAACCATAGTAACAAAACACTCTTCTTGCATAGATTGTGCACAACAGTTCGCAAGTTTCATGAGCCTTGGATTGATAATTAAATGTACAACTCTTTACTTTCTTACTAAGTTAATTAGAAAGTAATTCAAAGGTCCGTCAGTACCCATCAACTTTTTTCTTTAATATGGTTGGAATGGGCACCATAATTGTCAAAACTATCAAATTTCATGAGCGGTTTAGTTTTGAAATTCCTACCCTGGTTGCTTCTTTCATCCCTTCGAGATACATGCATATGCATTCTTATATTTTTCTCTCAACCCTTGATCTGTGTGCATTTAGTTTATCATTTCTTTTAGTTAGTCAGTTATCTCGAGCAAGCCCATTGTAAAACCTTAAAATATCATTAGTGAGATTAATAAAGCTAAGCATCTATCCTAATCTATTCTTTACTTTTGGTTTTCTTCTTTAAATTCTATGTTCTTCTAGCTCATAAATATTTTAAATGGCTTTAAAATCCACTTAACATTCATTATAAAGATACATATCATATTTACATCCTCAAATCTAAATGCCCACAATATTTCCATTTTTAATAACAATGCTTAATAAATATCTAAGCCCATTCTTTAGTATTTTTCATCCAATGACTCTGATGTAACCCAAGAGACTCATCATATGACATGTTTAAATGTTCATATAAAGATCAGAAAATCTAATCTAACTTGTCTTTATTCATTTTATTTACTTATCAATTAAAAACAATGTAAATAATTATTTTCCTTATATTTTCACTAATTTTTTTAATATCTATTTCTTTTTATCTATTTTTACAACAAAAATTTGATTATGAACACGAGGTCACCCATAACTGCCATGTACTCATATTATGATTTTCTTTTTATTACTGAAATCCATTATTGAATAAATACATTTAAATATTTATTTCTTTAAAAAATGAATAAATAAATTTAAATCAAATACATTATTAATATTTTATATATTCAAAATTGTATTATGATGATGATGATATTTAATGTCCACTGAGACCAAAATTGGTCTATGAGACCTTAAGAAAAGTAAGAGATTACTTGGATTTCTTTAAAATGTTATTTCGATGCTCGAAAAGCTTAAAGAGAAGTGTTCCAAGATCACTAAAGTTTTGATGACTTAGAAGGTTAGGAAGGTTGGTATTGTGACAAATATTTTCAAATTGAGATCAAACTAGAGAAACACTTTTGATCTTCAATATTAGGGTTAACCACCGCCTTATAATATCTTAATTTTATTGTATCCTCTAATTCTTTATTTCACCATAGATTGTTCTTAAATTTATATTGTATGATATTTTTAATATCACTAGTATTTTGTAAAATAACTTCTTCTCTTATTCCCCAATGATTTAGCCAAGACTTGGCATCATTGTGCCATCCCCACTTGAGCCGCTGGTGATTTTGGCTAGAGTCTACAACAATTTTGGGGAGCCTATTGTCATCCATGTTGTTTATCTTGTTCTTATACATTAAGCACATAATTATAGTTGTGCTCTCAATGGGGGGAAGGCTTGCTTCTATGAGGAGGATAGGATAGGGTGTACATTGTCTTTAATTCTGATATTATAAGCTATAAAATTCTTTTGGATCAATTGGTGTTTATATGATTCTTAGCTCTTGATATTTATTGTCTTATGATTACAAACAAGATTTACTTTTATATCACGGTCATCATAGAATAACTATACACTGAAAATCTCAACTATAGAAATACAATAGAAATAACAAGATCTAGAAATATTAACCATGCACACTAGACATAAGAACACAACACAAGAACACAAGGGTTTATCTTGGGAAACCCAAACTTGGGAGAAAACCCAACAACCTTTCTATAGAAGAATTCAATGCAAGATATTACCAGTACGGTACCATCAATAACCAAAATACCATACAGAAAAGATCCTCCCCAAGGCTAGCATAACCAAGACCTAGCTCTTCAATAATATGATCAAGAATAACCGATCAATATCTTCTCCAAGTGTGGCGCACTCTCCAAGATAATCGGTAACCCAAAAATAACAAAACTGTTAAACTTTAGCTACAACTCCCTTGTGTGCACTGCAGAAGGAGATGCCTGAATTTCAAAATGAAATGAGCCAGTACTGTATTGATATTGATTTAGGAACCAGTGTGGGGCCAAATTCTTATTTCTGGGTCTTCAATTTTATTATTATTTTTCTTATGGGGCCGACTTCTATTCCTGGGTCTTCAACTTATTTCTAGGGCTTCTGTAATGGTGTAAATTGGTCTTCTTCTTCTTTCTTGTGGAGAATGACTACCAGAAGTTGAAAATATCCAACATTCCCTCTCAATGAGGGGAGGCATTCTCCATACTTGGATTTCTTCTTTCATAAAAAGGTTGTTTTCATGAGCCATTTTTATGTGCCATCTTCTGCATATGCATTCCATTTTGGAATATGCATGTGACAACATCTCGAGTCCATCCACTCCTTGATAGGATAATGACTACACCTAGGACATTCACCACTAGGAGAGCTATGTGAGTGAATGAATCATTACCATTGGTCATAACAACACTAGCATAGCCCCGTGCAAGACTAATTTGGGATAATGTTTGCCTGACGCTTTTCTAGGAAACTCACCACTAGCAAAGTCCTGTGGATTAGTGAACCATTCTCCTTGGGTCATATCATCACTAGCATAGCCTCGTGCATGACCAATCTAGAAAGAATGTATGCCCGAACCTGGAGAACATAAACATACTTGGGTCATTCACCACTAGCAGAGCCGCGTGAGTGAATGAGTCATTCTCCCTTGGTCATATCAAAACTAGAATATCCCCGTGTATGACCAATTTGGGAGAACTTCTACCTGATGCCATCAACATCCCTGGGCCATTCACCACTAGTAGAGCCCCGTGAGTGAATGAATCATTCTCATTTGGTCATATCAGCACTAGTATAGTCCTGTGTATTACCAATATGGGAGAACGCATGCCCAATGCGATGAACATACCTGGGCCATTCACCACTAGCAGAGCCCCGTGAGTGAATGAGTCATTCTACCTTTGTCATATAAACACTAGCATAGCCCTGTGCATGACCAATCTGGGAGAACATCTGCCCGATGTTGAAACATCAATGCTCATCACTAGCCAAATCAGCATGGATAATCCTATGTATCATCCTCAACCAAATCAACACGACCACTCTGGGAGGATATCTGCAATCTGCTCATCTGTGGATAAGTACTAGAGCTTCACTGCTCTCTTATGTACCATGTCTCGACTGAAGTCCTGCAAGAAGCTTATGAAGTTGCACCACTTCACGAATTGTGACATTGGTTGTGAAATAATCCGTCTCTGTTGTACTGAGTGCTACAGAATCCTACTTCCAGCTTCTCTCGGAAATCGTAACTGATTCCAAGATGAAGCAACACCCTGAGGTGATCAATCTGTCTATGCACTCCTGCTCAATTGGAATTTGTATATCTTTTCAGCCTCACTTCATCACCTATTATAAACCATTTCCAGATGTACCATGCTTCGTTGCCACCCACTAGAACTGCCTTGGATTCAACCAAATATTGGCTCAGGGTGCTCACTGCAAAGCAAATATTTGGCCTGGAATTAACCAGGTACATCAAGGATCTAATCTACTACAGATCTCATTTGATATTGTTACACCTCTAATCCTAAGAGTACATCCAGCCAAGATCCTCCATCTCGAATTTTGAAGCCAACTCCCTCTATCACTAGAGTAAGCCCTTATATCCAGTTTGCCTCACTAGATGCTCCCTTTGCAACTGAGAAAAAATCCATACCCATTCCTCCTGATTGGTTGTCTCGTCTGTCACTATAGCAAGATCACATCTCCTAGAAGCCTCTTTTCTCTGAAGCTTCTGCCTGGCCTCCTCAACTCATGACACCTATCTGTCAGTCCTGGGAGATGTCTCTCTCCCACTTGGATCTCGGGGGGGATTCCCTTTGAATAATAAACTCTCTCTTGGTCCAATTGACTCTCTCTGAGATCAAGTTCACTCCGAGTCTGTATATTGTTTTTTAAAAACCAATATCATTAAGTATCCATCAATCTTGGAGTACCATGCTCCCTATGAAACATGACTCCCTCTTAGTCTGTACAATATTTGGAACCATCTTCTCCCTCTGCATCTTCTGAAGTTTGATCTCCATTGAACTATCCTGGGAGGCTGCTCCTCCCTACTGGATCCTGAGGGTTGAATCCATCTGAACTCTAGCTTCCTCTTAACTGGTACTAGGTGGGGCCATCTGCCTCACCACTCATGGAGTCACCTGCTCCTCCTTATAAATCTCCATGTAGAACACTCTGTATCCCACGAAGGTATCCTTTTCAGAAGGTTCTAACTTTGTCTTATTCGCCTTCAATATATGGATGTGTATTGTCATGTATASAACTCCATGTTTGGATAACTTGCTCCATGTCTCAAACTAGATGCCATCTAATATGTTGCCTCTTGCAACCTTCACTATAGCTCCCTCTTAGAGCTATCACCTATGAAATGCTTGGAACAAGCACAATAACAAAAAAACAACAAACAAGAACAATATTCTTATGATAAGRAAATAGTAAAAAGAATGAAAAATGGGAAACAAGAACAACACTCTTCCAGTGTTGTTACCAATCATTCCTGCATGTTAACCTTCCCGAAACAAAACAAGAAAAAAAAAAAGAGCAACACTTTTCTAGTGTTGTGACCTCCATAGTAACCTGCTTGGGACAAAGACAACAACCAAGAACATCTCGTAGAAGAGATCAATTTCATCTTGTAAATAAGTGCATTATTAGTACTATTTACATAATGATTATTGTACTAAGAATATTCAAGTGTCAATAAACATTTGATGGAAAAAATTATTCACCAGTAATATAACTCTAAAAACTGTTGTCCCGGTTACAATATTTATTTAAGATGCAACAATATAAAAATGTCAAACCTAATATGCAAACCTGGAGTCTTAATTGCTAGAGAGGGTGCACTATTCCTCTGAATGCACTAGATCCAATGATCCCTTTAGGTCATTGCTAGGACAAGGTCCCTTGTATATCCCCTGCAAACACCCTCATACTATGCTAAATAATATAGCTTGTAAACATATTTAAATGCATACCTCCGAAATTTGTAGCACCATCTAGCTTCTCTTCTAATATCAAGGTTTTCACAACTAGAAATTGACAACTGGAAACTGCAACTTGCAACTGCAACTGTAACTAGCCACTATACTTGACAACTCCAACTGCAACTGCAATTGCAACTACAACTGCAATTGGAAACTGCAACTACAACTGCAACTGCAATTACAACTGTGCAGTGGCAATATTTCAACTAGCTCTGATACCATGTTGGTGTTTATATGATGCTCAACTCTTGATAGTTATTTCCTTATGATTACAAAAAGATTTACTTTTATATCACAATCATCATAGAATATCTATACCTTGAAAATCTAAAATATAGCAATTCAACGGAAATAACAACATCTAGAAATATTATCCATGCACAATAGACACAAGAAAACCACACACAAACACAAAATTTTATCCTGGGAAACCCATACTTGGSAGAAAACCTAACAACCTTTCTTMAAAATAATTCARTCCAATATATTACCTGTACATCAMCATCAATAGCTAAAATACGATACAAAAAAGATCATCCCCAAGGCTAGCATCACCAAGACTTRGCTCCTCAATAATAGGACCAAGAATGACCAAGCAAGAGATTCTCCAAGTGTGTCACACTCTCCAAGATAACTAGTAACCTAGAAATAGAGAAACTGCCAAAACTATAGCTGCAACTGCTTTGTGCCCACTACATAAGGCGTTGTCCAATTGTCAAAATGAAATGAGCTAGTACTGTATTTATACTGATCTGGGCACTCGTTTGGGGCTGAATTCTTATTTATGGGTCTTCAATTTTATTATTATTTTTTTTGTGGAGCCGACTTCTCTTCCTAGGTCTTCAACTCCTTTATGGGGCTTTTGTAATGTTGTAGATGGGTCTTCTTGTGCTTTTTTGTGGAGAATGATTGTTCACAGTTGAAAATCTCCAACATGATCTGCTCTATCTTTCTCCAGGATTCTTGAGATATACTGCATCCGCAAACTCCACATACATATAAGATAAAAAGAGTGAGTCTCAAAGAAGAGTTTCTTCTTATCACATAGCCAAAGGTCTACCTATTTACAATTATTTTGAAGCCTATAATAAGATTTACACCCTTTATTTGTATTTTTCTCAATGTTTTAGTTCCAATTGAGCTTGTGATGTATATGAATTCCAAGATACTTGTACGAAGGAACTTCCTCCAAGATATTATTGTCATATACAAAAGTATTGTAGGTGATCTTGTTGGATTTAATGATCATAACCTTCGTTTTATCAGTATTCACAGTCATATATGTATTAGAGCATAAGTCCTTGAGGATTCTAAGTTTCTTAGTAAGGTTTTATGGATTCATTTCCGTAAGAACAATATCATCGAAATAGAGAAGGACGATTACTACACTAGAAAGAATTGGTCCAACACAACCTACGACTTCTAAACAATCTTCTAACCTGTAAATGTAAATGCCAAAAAGGGTAGGGGATAGGAAAAAACCTTTCTTGACTCCTATATTGCAGTGAATTTCTTTTGACCGACCCTCAATGCTCCTAAAATTGACAATAATGTTCTCATACAACCTTACAGTGACAAAGCTTATCTTGGAGGGAATTTTTATCTCTTCTAGCCTATTCCAAAGATTGATCCTAGGCACAATTTTAAAAGCTTTCTTAAAATCAACGAAACAACAAAGGAGATTGGTTTTATTGTTGTGGCACTCCTCTAGAATGATCCTAATCTTGATAAGGTGGTCCACAGTTGAATGATAACCTCTAAAAATGGCCCGACCTTTATCTCTTTTTTCGTGACTTTCTATCCATATCCTTATCTTCTTTTCCAAAATAATTCCATATAGTTTGGCTAAAATGGGGCTAATCATAATGGTCCTATAATTATAAGGATTGTTTTTATCCTCACTTTTAAAAATAGGTACAATGAGACTTTGAGTTCAAGGTTTAAGGAAAAGGCTTGCTTGACTACTAAATTGAAGAGCTTGTGTATGTGAGGGATCATAATAGGTCCTCCAATATTTAATATTTCAGCTTGGTAGCCCTCGATGTCCTTAGTGTTCCCGTTTGCAAGTCGCCTAACCCCAAACTTTGTCTTCCATAGAAAAAACATCATCCTTTGTAGAAACTTTTGGAATTTTGTCGAGGACATTATGGTATTCGTAATGGTTTTTAAGGTAGGAATTTCAAACCATCAGGGGAATCATAGCATTTTCTTTAGTTTTATGAGTCAGAATTTTTTTCCAAAATTTCTTTGGATCTACCTTAGAAAGGTGCAAAAGATTCTCTTGCTTTCTATTTATGTAGTGCCTTGTTTTTCCCTTTTAATCAAGGCTTGGTATCTATCAATCTTATCATATTTCAAGGACTCATTAGAGGCATCACGAATGGATTTTCTAGCAAGTTTGCACTCATTATCATAGCAAGGGTTGACAATTCTATACTTCTTTTTACACAACGCTTGGATGGATAATTTGTTATGGAGGTAGAGAAAGTGGTTGTAAAATTATGATAGATGTCTTCAATATTGTTCTTATGTGATAAAATATTTAATTCGGTGTCTAAGTTATTTAGATGAGATCAAATTTATTTATGTGAAAAAACAGATTCCTTTGGTTACGAGAGTTATTTTCAAGGGGGGTTTTGTGCATGATAAAGATTAGATTTAGGGTTTTAAAGGTCTATGATCATGGCCGTTTAAAAGGTAAAAATTTACTATTTGGTTGTAAAAAGGGATATTTGATATCACATAATCCACAACATTGCTACCCAACTCATGGATACAAGTCATCTAGTTAGATTTCAACCACTTCATTAGACCATTGCAAATGATTGGTTCTTGAGAACTGCAAAGCTWGATTAGCTCAGTACCATATAAATTCTCGGTAAAGTCTYATGAATTTCTCTTGTATCTATTAGCTAAAACAAGGTCCTCATCTAACCACAGAGGATCAGGGTTGRAATCGTTGCTTAGGATAATAACTTGATTAGTAGCAGTTTTAGCATTAAAGTCTCCTACMAGGATGATACTACCTTCATTTCTTAAACTGTGAATATCTTGTTCTAAGATTTTATAGGGACAAATTTTATCTAGATTGTTTTTTGTATAAAAGGTAGAATTAATGGGCACATAATAACAAATTTCTATATACATCTTCTTASCATGGATATCTGAAATATCCATCCAAATGAACTGATGGAGAGGATCTCTTTTATGAAGACGAATATGAGGATAAATGTTTGTTCTTATGTAACAAACTATGCCTCCAACCCCTCTACGGGAGGATTTCTTGTTCCATGTAGACCACCATATAAATCCATCTATGTTAGGGACCTTATATTCCTCATGCTCCTAAGTTTCAACGAGGAATACAATATCAATTTCACTTGGGATCCAACTTAATATAGGCGTTTTGTTCCACGGAAAGCCTCGACAATTCCAAGAAAGGATCCGAAGTGTCTCAAATTGCTATATATTGTTATCATTTTGGTCTCTATCCCTAATAATAGCGTTTCGATTCTTAACTATTGTCCATTTTTCTTCCTTTCTGGATTTCTTTACCTTTTGAACCTCCCTCCTTAATTTAGCTTGATCTTTTGGAATTAGGTCTTAATTTATAAATATTCGAGACCCTTTTAAGCGAAAATTTTTACAAAGTATGCCATATTTATGGGCATTACAACTTACCATAATGCGAATCAACCTATCTTTATGTTCAATTATTTTTCCCAACATTTTTGCTTCTATAAGGCCAATTGTTTCAATTTTTGATTTATTTTTTAATTCGTCATTCGCTCTAGTTAATGTGTCCTCATCTTTCTTTTCTTTTATACCCAAAATTATGAGGTTCAAGGCTCTTTTGTTATGCTCATGGTATAACTCTATGAGTTTATTCCCTTCCTCTTTGATAGGTTTGATATCCAATTTGTGTTCCACACTATTTAGGGACAAATTGTTCATTAGCCTATCTTCTAGCTCTTTAATCTTGTAGCTAAGATAACTATTTTCTTCCACTTCTTCTTCCTTCATTATTTTTGTTCTTGGTTGCTTTTTTCTATTTCTTGTAATTTGACCTTCATTTTCTGCAGATGAGTCTCAAACCCTACTAGTTTATTGTCTATCTGTCTTTGAATGTTATTTTCTAAGGGTCTAAATTTATTATCAAGCATTGCTACCAACTCACTTTGAAGTTTGGTTGCTCTCTTTTCTACATTTATCTATTGATTATATATATTCATGGAGACTATCTAGGGTTACTTTGTTAGGCCTTCCTCTATTATATTTAAGTATCAATTCACTATTCAGAGATATATTCACCACATTTCACCACAGAGATAATATTCACCACACCAATAATATTCACTGCAGAGATATATGCACCCATCAATTCACTATAGATATAATATTCATCAACCTATGTATTAACCCCACACATAATATTCTAAGGCACATATATATTCACCTCATCAATTCACAACATTGATGATTATGATGATTATTCTTCCAGTTTCATTTTCAATTATTCTTGTAACATACTAACCCAAAATAGGATTGTAAAATTTTTATTTGAAAATTAAAAACCCCATTTTCCCTCAATTAATTGTTACTATTATTTGAATTGTTTGTAATTGTAGAATAAAAAAAAATGTTTTTTTTTTTTTTATTAAATAATTTATCATATAATATGAATTGTATTTTAACCCTTAGTACACAAACACATAAATGTTTAAATTCCTTCACATATATGGAAAGTCTCCACTAAAATAAAAGGATTCCTATAAAATAAAATTAGAATCTTTAAATTTAGAAATATATATAAATAAAAATATGTTGAAAAACATTTATGGAAA
>JASDQU010250929.1:0-16320 GCA_032191745.1 Picea mariana
CCTTTATCCTTTCCCTTTCTTAAGTCAACTTAAAAATATAACTTTTAACTTCTTGACTTTCCCCCCTTCACTGTGAGACTATGACCTAGTGGGGGTGCCCAGGCCACTGAGTCTCCTCATCACCTCTCTAAGAGGTGGGGGACATTACAGAGCTAGATTGAAGAAGCAGGTTGTCAGACTTGTGGGATATTGAAGAGGTGGGTTGTCATGTCCATGATAAATTCTCTGGGTGAGATAATTGTTGCGAATTGATTTCCTTAAGGTGTTAAACTGCATCTACAATGCTCTGAGACTTCCTGTCCAGCCTGTTGCTAAAGCTCAGGAAGGAATTGGGGAAACCAAGGGACTGTTGAGCAGAGAAGGGGCACACTTCCTAGGTGGGACATGAATGTGGGGAATAAGGGACTGTAGGTTGTTAGTTTGAGTTGGCACCTGAGACAGAGTCTTTCCTGTTGTCTATGAGCCTTTTTCCTGGTTAGGAATCCCTTTACCCCGATGGATTTTAGTCCCAACTCAGGGGTGACTCACTGTTGAGAGTGATGAACAATGTGGTCTAAGGTTGGGAGGTTTGTGGAAGTTCTGCACGTAGTTGGTGACATTTTTACCAAGATAAGTGCCAATTGTGTGATAAATTTACATGCTGCATTGTCATTTATGTGCTTATTTATATGGGTTATCATATGTGTGGTTATAACTGTGTTTATTTTTATGGGTATTTCCTGTATATGATGCATGTATATGTTTACCATTATTTCAGTGTGAATTCATGTATTTACGGATGTATTTGTATGTTTACATTATATATATAATGCTTCTGCAAGAGTTCTGTGTGTGTATATTTTAATTGCATGCAGTTTGAAAATTTATGTGGCATAGTTCAGTTGGATGTTGGGTATGTTACAATATGTTCTGCAGCTAGAACAGTAATAGTTCTCTAGCATAGCATGGCCTGGCATGAATGTTCGGGGATGTTAAATAAAGGGTCTTGAGAAAAGAGAGAGTCATGAGCCCAAATAGGCTTGAGAAGTAGATATATCTCCTATGGGGAAACCGGATCAGGGTTGGTCAAGGCTTGCTAGACAACACTATATGCAACCTCAATAATGGATAAGGGCATGGCAATGCCAAGGTGCCCTATTTCTTCCATAGAAGTTGATGGGGAAGGTAAAGTTCATGGGTCGTTAACATATCTCGTTTTAAAATACGACACTTGAAAAATGGCATCCTTCGGCTCATCGGGGACATCCAAAATAAACCTTTCATCATTGGAAGGCGACATATAATCAAAAGTTCCCATCAATGACGGAAATAATTTGACACCTAAGTTGTCAATTCCTAGCTATAGATTATAAATAATCGAGATAATGGAATACCCTGATGAAGGGTCGGGACGAGAGAAGGACAAATGGTCTATGGTTATAATCCGACCATCATGAGGAAATCACAGAACCTCATAAATGGTGGCTACAACTGCATGTATTGTGTAAGTCCAACTCCATCCTAACAAAATATTGTAGTCAAGAGGTGCATTGCCTATTTCACCCTCGACGAACACATTTTTACCGTCCAATTTTATGGGGAAAGAAGGAATTATATCGTGTCGTCTAAACGATCAACCATAAAAAGTAATAAGAAACGTAGGTGATGGATATAACTCAAGATGGCCAATGTTCCTCCAACATGCCAATGACATCATAAAATTCGAGGCACCCTCATCAACCACCCTACAAAAAATGTTTTGTGTAAATGATTCCTTGGTGTATGAAATTACTATCTAAAAGGAGACATGGTGAGGAAGACTAGGTTTAAGGTCAATTGGATTGAAAATGATCATCTCTAATTTACTAGACTTCACCGCTCTCAAGGCAGACAAAAAATCTTTTCTCTATGAGGGGAAACTCTGGAGAACCTCCAAAACAGGCATTGCACAAGGGGTTTGTGCCAATTCCTCCATGATAGAGTAGTTATGAGAAGCCCTGGCATTTGGGTTATGGGAAGCCTTCTTAAACACACATTTAGGGATGTTAGTCATTGTCTCTACCACTATATTCTCAATTTGAAGAGTCAATGGGTTGGAGGCCTCCTTTCCATTCTCAACAGATTATGGCATTATGTAGTCACGAGTCCTAGTTGATAAATGAGAATCATCGTTCATCATGTAAATTTTCATGGTTGGGTTGTTAGGATTAGGTGCAAGGGTTCCCTGTCTTCCCCCACACACACTCATGTATGCAAAATACCGAGCCATATTTTTCCCTTTTGGAAAAGGGATTTTTAACACAACATATTGTTGTTGTGCCAGTATCTTATGGGATTCTGCAAGCCAAGGGAATAGGTGTGTTAAGTGGTCGTCCGTGAAAAGATTACACAAAAAATTCATCTTCCTCTTCTCATTTTTTACCTCACCAACATTGTTATCATCCTTTAGCATCCTTTTTATACCCATTGATTATGCAAGGGGTTTCCCCCAAAAAACATCCCCTACAAGGAAAACGAGCCCTTACAAGGATTCCAAAGACTTTTTTTGGAGTATACTAATGTCATCGGTCCCTGTGAAGGAATGATACCTTGCACAGGGTTCTGTTGATCGAAGTTGGGGTACTTTCTCCCAGTCGAGAAGGAATATGAAGAAAAAATGTTGTTTCCAAATGCACCAAGAAAAGAGAACGAAATTGATCCTACCAACATCATGTAGGATGAAGGTCCCAAAATGCCTCCACTGAAAAAAAAATAATTAGCGTTAGCCTCGATCGACTGCTGAATTGCACCACCGAGTGAAGGGGACAGAGCAGGTATATGACCCCCACTATAAGGAGTAACATTGAAAGGGATAGTAGTGCCTACAGATGATCCTTTTAAGGGAGAATTAGGCCTCCCTTTCCCCAGACCCATGGTCTGTAAAGTAGCTTAAGTAAAAACTCAACTCGATTCAAAGTCGGGCATCCCATATGAGAAGCGATTGGTTGTCGCATTCTGAGTGAGAGAAACAATGGTCGACACTGTCAAAGGAATTGATCCACTGCCTGAAGTCATGGGTGTCAGGAAAAATTTAGTCATGATGGGTGGAGGTGGGGGAG
Source organism: Picea mariana (assembly GCA_032191745.1). Classification (NCBI taxonomy): domain Eukaryota; kingdom Viridiplantae; phylum Streptophyta; class Pinopsida; order Pinales; family Pinaceae; genus Picea; species Picea mariana. The sequence continues at coordinate 3,078 of JASDQU010250929.1, forward strand.
GATGTATAATGTCCCCTCCAGTGGTAGCCGTAACGGGAGTACGAGGACTCCTTGATGAAGTAGAAATGTTTTCTTCCATTATCATTCTCCAAATAAACTGGCATTCAGGATAAGTCACCTTGGGAGGGAGGGGGGGGGGGGGCTATCTAAATTAAAAGTAGTGTCGATAAGTCAGTTATCGGAGGATTTTTTGGCCTAAAAGATTTAGTCTCCAGGTCAGAAACAATGGATTCATTTCAGGATTGAAACTCTTCTCTCGGAGTTGGATTGAGTATAGATTCCTATGTCCTATCGCTTTGAACTATCCTTCTTGATCTAGTCTTTGAATCAACGGTGGTCGAGGTAGCTCCAAAGTAACCAAAAAATAGGAACTAAAGCCTACACAACCCGCTAAATTGTTGATCTTCCACTTTATGACATTATCAACTGACACATTAAGGTTTGACTAGCATGAATCATAGATCACACACTAAAAGTTACTAAAGATAAATCAAGCAAACAACTAAATAGTGGGGAGGACAATTACGCCAATTGACACTAGAGAAACTTACCGGTGCAAGTGAAACTTGAACATGGAAGCAATCTTTGAGTATACTCTGTGAAGCACAATCCGACTTCCACCCTAGGTATTGTGGTATACCCCCACAGTCACTTGTGTAAGTCCATAAAAATAGGAAAATAAGTTTCCATCTCACAGTCAGTCACCAAGAGGGTATAGTCGACAGTTGGGTTGATCATAATGAGTAGGATAACAAGTCTAAATCCCTTTAAGGGTGTCAAAAGGAATTGGTCCGAAAGAAAACTGAGGATCTCGAATGGATTTAAGGTCCATGAGGCACTGTAGGCAAATGCGATTAGTATTGTTCCCAATAAATACCCTCAATATACAATCCCCACTACTCTTGATCTAACTTTGGAGGGGTTATCTCCTCTACCTTTCCTTATGTGACCTCGTTCTTAGCCCCATGTGTTAGAGGGGGGTATCCGATAACTCCTAAGATGTTGGACTTAAGACACTCCCTATATTAGATTGCATTTTGTTTTTAAATGGCCTTGAAGAGTTTCCTCTTCACACGTATTTCAAGGCCCTAAAATCCTAAACTAGTCAGTGAGCCCTACAAATAGAAACTCTAATATATTTTAAGTTAAGAGTTAATTTTATAGGCTTTAGTTACATAAAGGATGTGATCGTGTAACTAGTGGTGTTTGGAAGAGATGAAAAGTGAAGAAAACTTTAGAGCATTTAAAATCAAATAAGATATTTTGAAAATAAATAAAATACTTGTAAAACCCTTTGTAAATATCAAATTTTCAAATTAATGTTTCAAGATCTTATAATTGAAAATTTCCTAAAAAAGTGATTTCGTTTGACTACGCAAAACTACTTATACTTCTAGGAAAACAAGAAATAAATTTGAAACTGAGGATCTTTTCTTTCGCAAAAACACATCCTAGGATACACTACCGAACTAATTATAAAAAAAAATCTTTTTTATTTTTTGAACTGTTTAACAAGAAAAACGAAAGTAAAAATTCTTTTTTTTGTCAAAGCATGAAATAGGAAAAAGAGAAAACAGAAACCAATATTGAAAGAGACCCTAGGACGACTGCTTAAATGCAAGGATTCAAAAATAAACCAATGGAGGATCTAAAACTTGAAAGTTCACTCTAAACCTCCATGGAAAACAAAATAAAATCAAGAAATAAGTTGAAAACAAATCTTTAACCCAAGCTAATCCCAATAAAAGAGACTATGTAAAATCTAAGAAAGCCTTGAGAATCCTAAAGCTTCTGTCAGGAAAGAGAAAAAATCCTCTTTTTTAAAAACATTTACAGGACACAGAGACGTGGGATCTTGCACCAACAACCTGTGTATGTATGTGGGATATATATTGTGAAGATTTTCTATGTATGCGGTCTATCTACTGTGAAGACTGCGTATGTACGCGGGCTGAGCCAAAGAAGAGCGTGTACACCTCTAAGATTTTTCAAAAAGAGAAAGTCTAGAAAGACTAATTGGGCAGGGAAATATGGTAGGCACCTTCCAAGTGATCAGAGACCCTTAAAAGAATAAATGTACTTTATAAAAAACTCAAAAGGTAATAAAGAAGCCAATAAAAAAAAAAAAAANTAATGTACTTTATAAAAAACTCAAAAGGTAATAAAGAAGCCAATAAAAAAAAAAAAAAAACTCCCTCTAAAACCCTGGAGAGACTCCCGAGTGGAGTCACCAATTCTGCTAGCGGGGAAAATCCCCCTATTACTATACTGGGTTCAAAGTACAAGTACAACTATGATATCCCTTTAAATACAACCCTATTCTAAACTACCCCAAACACTCTAAATAGATGAACAAAAAGAGATAGGAAAGTAGGTCAGAAGTAGTATGTTTAGTCCTAACGTTCAATGTAGACCTCCTTCATCTTTGTAGCTTCCAGGATGTTGGTCTCCTCCCAACGTTGACCTGCATGAACACTTAGGAAAACAATGCTACAAATATTTTATCTTTTCTCATTAATATCAGGTTTAGATATAAACCATTATGCATAAATCGAATGAAAAGCATAAGCACATAATATTTGGGAAAAGAAAAGGATTCTTTTATTCAGTATGAAGATTAAAAGTTACAACCTTCAGCGGTTGATGCTTCATGAACTAGGTCCGAGCTCCTCTAAATGTTCCTCCAAATGCATCATCCCAAATCCTTCTCTCACAATCAATTGATCACTTTAGGGAAAGGGAAGGGATTGTATAGGAGGAAGGGCTAGAGAGGGAATACTGAGGCAAAATCTCATAAAGGGATGCAATATTTGGAATAAGAGGGGGAAGGGATTTTGGAAGAGTTTATCTGTTCTAATTCTTGATGTTCGAATGGGACCCCAAGAAATCCTTTTATATGACAAAAGTATAGTAATTTGATTTGGGGATGGGCTACAATGGGTGAATTGGTTCAAAAACCCTTGATAGCCCATAAACTTCGTCGAATTCCTTGCAGCTTTTTATTTTTTTGCAACTTTTGGAGGTAAATGCGGGTTGTTTAGTATTCATATTGTGTATGTAAGTGGGATTTCTAGTATGCATCTAGCATGTTTACGTGGTCAGTAGTGCAATAGGGCGTGTACATGCTCCAAAAAATGGTTTTTCAAATAGAGATCCTCAACACTAGATTGGAAAATTGTGCAAGTATAAGGGCCAATGCCATGTATCCATAGGTAGGGAATTTTAGGGCTATAACACTCAAGAATGAGGAACAAGTCACACTAGATCAGGACACATATCAAAAATACAATTTAAACCTTTAGTATTTAACAATTTTTGGATAGTCATGTTGTAAATATTTTCACGAAGTACAGAGAGAAGGATTTTTGAATTCTTACTATCATTCGAGTAGATTCCTTAGATGCAATATCTAGAAAGATCCATGAACGGGACCAACTATCATTGGTCTTGGATAAACGTAACGGAAGGAACCTGCATTATACACTAAAGTCAGAATATAAATTTAAAACAACAAAATGAAAATGCTATGGAGGCTGTAAACACCATAAATCTGTTAGGTAAATCATAAAGACACTGGAATATTACTAGAGATGAATAACTCATACAGTATTGTTTCAAACAATAAGCATAGAGAAAATGAAATATATTTTATCATTCAACACAATTGACATTGGATAATGAAATTGGTTGCAATACTCAAATGAAATCAACTGTAACAAAATTTATCCAACAGAGTTGATTTCCCCTGAAGAGAAGAACTCTAAAATGTCATCTATAAGAACACATGATACTAGGTGAAAATATTTCAAATGTTGGGTAACAAAAGAGAGTCTAGGCTAAGTAAAGAAACTATTGAGTGATTTGCTTATAGTATGGAAGACCACATGGAATAGTGTTATCGCATAAGGAGACACATTATCCTATAGAGAATATGTGAGGAGAAGAATTAGGGTTAGAATGATTGAATAGGTGGTAATGAATCCAAACCCTTACAATTTTCAAAAACGAAATACTCCAACAACTAGTAGCAGATACCATGGACACTTATTACTTTAAACGATCATGATCCATCCCTGTGTTTCACCAATTAAAATCCTGACAATATAACACCAACATCTAAAAGATATTAATAAGTTACAATGAAAGTGGTTTATAGTATTTATGATCTCCATAAGTGTTGTACATAGGAAGAGTTAGTACTGGTATGTCATAGGCATATTAAACGATACAAGTGTTTAATCTAGGTGCTAAGGGTTACGAGGACTATTGTATATATAGAGACATAAAATAATTACCATGGTTTGTATATATGAATTACCCATAAGAGCTAAGATTTAAAATGTGAACTTGAGTTTTGGGGTTATAAAAATATTTGATTACTTACTATAGAACTTGATGGCTTATTTCCAAAGTTATAAAAACACCTCCTAACTTAAGCAATCAAGTGTTAGTAATTGTTGGCACAGGGGCATACACAAGGTTCAACGCTACAATAGCGCACCAACAAAGCCCTAACTAACATCCATTTCAACAAGACTTGTGAAGTAGATGAAGTCTCACCTGAGATAGAGGCAGGGGTGGTTGCAAGACTCAAGTGTCTACAACCTTAGCTGGGACATGGATCTGTGATTATAATACTTAATACAACTCTTAACACCATCAGTTCCTTAAAATCTAATCACTATTCACTTCATTGATACAACAGAGTTTCACAACATTCACGCTAATCTACAGTACTCAAGCACTTAGCATATACAAAAGGATCAAAATGAGCATATCAAGCACTAAGCATGACTATATATATCATATCTAACATTCTCACATAGAATTAGCACAAAGCATAAATAGATCTATCTAAACATATCAGATCACTTAGCATATAACATATGAACACATCAAGACAAAGCACAAAGAACATAACACAGTGTTTACATGGTTCACCCCCACCCTGGGGCAACATCCACCAACTCTTCTTCTTTATTGTCTTTAGTCAATCTGTTACAAGAACAAAGCCATCAAAACCCTTACTTTGCACAGGACAAAAGATCTGTGCAGCTCACTAGATCCTTCTTCCTTGCGCTACAACACTTAATCTCTCCACAATCCACTACAAGGATCTGCACTTAGCTTTGAAATTCTCTTATAGTCATGCACAAAGAACTTACAGAATCTACTTGCACTTAGCATACATTCACATCACATAGATGCACTATTCTCTCCTTTCCTTACATTGCCTATCCTTCGATTTATACTTACAAAATAGGCCTAAACATGGGTAAACCCATGGGACGACATCCCATTCCCATTACATATTCCCAAAAACCCTAAAAGGGGCCCAAAAGGGGGCTGAGATCCTTTTATCTCCGCTTTATCTTGCACTCCTCCTTCGATAGGCTGTAAAAGTACCAAAATTGGTCAACATGACTAGGAAACTCCCAAAACTTGGTCAAGGTCCAACAGGCCCCCAACACTCAATTGTGACTCATCCTAAGTCACTCTGGTCTGATCAGTTTGGATTTGAATGCCTTGGGCTTGGCCTGAGCTTCTTTGACTTGCATCTTTGTTGTGGCCTCTTGTTTGGTGAACTCCTTTATTACTGTGTCGTTCACTATCCCTTTTAGGCATTGTTCTACTGTGATGATAGCCCGTTCTAATTCTTCTCCTTGGTTCTCCATCTCTATAAACAACTGGCATGCCTTATCTTGCATAGGTTGAAGCCATTGAGTGACTTCCATCACTTTTCTTTGAAGCATATGGATCTATTGTTGAGCTATGCATTTCTCTTGAGACCTCTTCATTCATTCTACAACCGACATAGCCTTTAATTACGCCTGTAGTGTATATGCATGTTGCTTCGCTTCCTGGAGCTATGACTCTAGTGTCTGTAACTCCACGTTCTCAGTGAGGTTCTCATATGTCTAGGTTCTTTGGCTACTCAAATTCTTGCACTCCAAGGAAATAGATTTTAATCTATCAACTGCACTGCAGGAAGTTGCTTCTCACTGGTCCCTTATGTCTTCAGGAGTCTTAGGCATAGTGTGAAGCTCCAAGTCTGTTATGCATTGTTGGAGTTGTTGGATTACTTCTTCGATTTGTACCACCTATTGTGGGACTCTCTCTTCGAACTTTATTTCAATTATTGTCATAGAGTGAAGTGATCTGTGAACCATTTCCTTCAATTCAAGTTGCTCGACGAGAAAATGTTCGTTTCTTTGTTGTAACTGTACTTTTTCTTCATCCCACTTTGCTTGTAGAGCCATTTTTTCCCATTCTGCAGCACTGTGTTTCTCCTATAGGTATTTTTGTACTTGTGTTAAAGCCTGGGTGGCTTGTGTTGTCTCTTCCTGAGCTTGTAGAAGGCGAGCTTTGATTGTATCAGCAATGTGGTGTAGTTGTGTTGGCTCATCACCTAGTTTTGATGTTCCTACTGACAGAGGAACAGTGTAAACTACACGGCTGGACTGTATGGCCTACTGCAACATTTGGAGCTCATCCTTAATCCGACTGAACACCTCCTCCTTATTAGCTTCCTTCTTCTCTGTTATCTCCAGCGAAGCATCGTTCAGTGCTACGACGATGAAGTCTAAGTCGTCTGATGTGAGGGTGGTCTCAAATTTGGTCCCAGTGGCTTTTGATTTCTTCCTTGTAGAAGTTTTCAAAGGGGAAACTTTCTATTTCTTTGAGGGGTCCTCCTCATCTCTAGGAAGTGTAACTTCAACTTTCTTCAATTCAACTTCTGCACCATATATCTCTCCACCATCTCCTCCTTTCTCTGTTGAGATCAAACTGGTCTTCATGGATGCACTGTCTAAATCATGGACCTCTTGGGTCTTCTTTGTATTTCTAGGTCTAGGTATATCCATTGTAGTTTTAGTACTGTCAACATTGGACATCTCCGTAGGGTCCACTGGAACAAGGAGTTTTGCTGACCATTCCTTGGTAATCTCTTCCAAGTCATCCTTCATCAACTTGTAGTATGAATGCAGCTGTTGTTTATGCTCATCAGCGTGCACTATGATATAGATGAAATGGTGGTCCGCCCTAAATTTCATCAAGGTCCTGAACCTGTGGAGAGTGTTCGGGGTTATATGAGGTGCATACTAGATGGCTACCTTCAACTGGCTATAATAAGGGTGGAAGACATCATTTGATTGCCACTTCTTTTTCATGTCATTCGAGTACCATAGTGTACTAAAGTTCACGGCCAGAGGTTCAAACGACTCAATGTCCGAGAAGGTCCCACCTTCTAACATCTCCCATGTGATGAAAGCAATTAGGATGAGAAGCCACCTGAAGTGGAACTCATATCCTTGATCTTGCACTTCCCTGTAATCCAATTTTGGCTGGTTTATGAGGTACTTCTCCCAATTCGTTTGTAGGCCCTCCGTGCACTTTCCTGTGAGGTCAAATACAAATCCAGTCACTTGGGTGGGTCAGTTCTTGCGAAACAAATTTCCTCTGATCAATTGATAGGCTAGGTGCACTCTGCCACTCTGGATAAAGGCTACCTTGTATCCCCCCATTCCCTTATCGACATCCACATAAGTGTCTTTTATATTCTACGCAAGAGCACGATCCATGGTCTTCCCATGATAGAAATCCTATGGGTCAAGGCATTGCATGCTCAACTCTTTGATCCTATTAATCAACGTCAGATCCACTATGAAATGATGATTCAACCATAAATATCTGCCATGGTAGCAGGACAAGAGTAGCTTGATGCATGCGTTCACTTCTTGGTGCCTTCCGAAGTGAGAGATATTCATAACGTTGAGGAGGGTGGACTGTGCGAGGTTCATGGTCCATGATTGGGGTATGATCTTCGAGTTTTTTCCCTTGGTTCTGGTTAGATACTTGTGCGGGGTGAGAATGTTGTACACCTTCTTATTTCCAAGGTTGAAGTCGATGAAGTTGAATGTTGCGATCTTATATTGGTCTACATGCATTGTGTGTATCCCCTTCAGGAGGTATGCAGTGACCAATTCATATTCAAAGTCTTTGGGCACACTGTCTCAGTTTATTGCGCCTCTCAGAGGTGGTAGATAAGCAGATATAATTCTCAAAATCATCTTAGAATTCACTAAGTCATCTTTGTGCTTAGTTCTCCTTTCATGGGATGGTCCAGCTCCATGAGCAATGGATGGGGATGCTTGTACTATTTTTGTGTATGAAGCCTGGATACCTTCAAGCATCGACATGGATTTCACACTCGAGGTGAACAATTCATGGTTTCAAGGAACAACTTAGACATGGTAATGAGATAGAGAGGGAGAGAAAAATGATCACTCTATAAACTTGGCTTAGTCTATGGGCTCAAATTCTCAGTTAGAAAAAAGTGTTCTCGGTGCATGGCGTGACGTGATAAATAGGTAACTTGACAATGGTGTTCTTACAATGGGTATAAGCCTCCATTAACTCCTGTTAGATCCATTATGGTGCAGCCCAACAGTCTGATGATGAACCTTTATTTCTTTTCTTCCTGTTCGAAGCGGGAGTTGAACGAATATATCAGCCCCAATGACTATATTGCTTCATCATGGATAAGTGCCATGTGTTGTTGTTCTGATATCCCAATGAAGCTCCAATTCTACAATTTTTCTTTCTGTGAGGTCTCCTCTAGAACCTACCATAACTTTGCAGTCTTATCCTTCTTATTTCTTAACTTTCGATCCTTTTTTCCAGTGAGCTTCTTCTCAGTATTTATTTTTCCATTTTGATTCTTGTCTTCTATGGTCTTAGTCACTTCGCACTATTGAGATTCTTCCCTAGGGTTCCTAGCTAATACTTCTTCTTTGTCTGGGATAGGTAATTTAATATTCTATGGATTCTCTAGAGTTCTCTTAACTTCAACAACTGGGTTACTTTCATTAAACATCTTTGATCTTCTCTCCTGTTCTTCAATCAATTGTGCAATCTTTCTGGTCATGAAAACTTTTAACTCTTGCTTCTTCTATTCCAAAACTTCTTCTTCTTCTATTCGTTTGGCTTGGTGTCTATCAATCCAAGGTTTTCCTATTAACATGGTAAACGGAGTGCGGTTCTCAATAAATTGAATAATCTCAAAATATTCTTCCGTCGAAGTTCCATTGACAGTCATAGGTATCTGAGCAAGCCTCCCACACAGGTATACTAGTTTCCCTCTGAATATCCCTATTCCTCCTAGTGAAAAGTTCATAGCATGCCTTCCTATAGCTTCCCAAGTTCTTTCTGTCATGATATTCACTTGTGTTTCCTCATCTAGAACACAGTCAATGTCGAAGTCCCCTATTCTTGCTTCAAGGCACTCCTTGTCTTTAAAAATATTTGATAGTCTAACATGTCGATGGTTAGCCAAGGTGTCTTTCATCTGTAGTAATACCTTCTCCAATTCTTTTTGGGGTTCTACTATAACATAAGTTTTTGGATCTGTCTTAGGGTTTTCTTATCGATGTTCATGCTTTCAATCTTAGAAATCATTCTAGGGCAATCCAACACTTCATGGTCTAGAGATTTGCAACAAATACAACTAGGTATTCCACCAGGGCATTCCTTAGCAAGATGTCCTGGTCTTCTGCAACTGTAACAGAGGGTTAATCCTCTCTTTATTTTAAATGATCCCCGACCACCTTTGTATTGCACACTAGGATCATAGGAGCTAACCTACAATAAATTCTTTCTAGTATCTCGCATCAATTTGTTATTCCAAACATTCTTTCTATGCATTGGTATAACATATCTTTCACTAGTCTTATCAGATCTATTCATATCAAACCTTCTTTCATCTATTAATGCCACATTTTTCAGGCTAGGACAGATCCTATCAATCATACCTAGATCCATACTCTAGAAACACAAATTTCTACTTATCTTACTTCTACAAAGCACAAATCTTCCAGATCTAAAACTTTTAACTATTCTTACCTTTACCAGAGCACAGGGTTTGTAGATCTTACCTCTTTTAATCAAGAATTCTTACTTTTAACTTGCTTAGAATTCCAACTGTTCAAATATTGCTTCTTTTCTTCAGATCTGATCTTTTTTCTTTCAGATCCGACCTTCGTTATTTAGCACATAGCTTTATAATTTAAGTAGAATACTGTGCACTAGGGTAACAGATCTACACACAGAGCTTGTAACGACCCTGCTTAAATAGGTGTATATGATAATTAGTTATAATTAATTTAATAATATAATTGTCCTAAAAGATTAGCTAAACCATAATTATTTCTTAAAATAACATTAACTAATTAATTAGTTATTCATGATTGTCAATTATTAATTCAAGTATTAATTAACTCATTAATTAATAAGGTAAATAAATAAAAGGAGGATAATAAAGTATATTATTAAATTAAGTTACGTACCTGAAAATGGATGACATATTAACTACAAGGGATAAGATATTAAATAAAGGGGAGAAGGGGCATTAACGGGAAAGGATAAGAAGGTAATAAATGGGTTAGGTAGGGAGTAAATGAGGCAGGGAGTTGATGAAAGGAGGAATAAGGAGGGAAAGGAGGTTTACAGGAGGGCATTCTACGGGAGGATGAGCGATTGATTTTGGGGGGGGGTATGGATTTGCAGAGAGGAGTGGAGTTTTGGGAGTGGGATTGTATCAGTCAGGCACCGGGGTTTCTGGAGGTTTTGGGCACGGGGGCCAGGATATACATATGATATCCTGGAGCTAGGAAGTTACCTAGTTGGTAGGGAGGAACTAGGTTTTGGGCAGTGTTTTGCAGCAATGGTCAAGGAGGCAAGCGGTGTAAAATGAAGGATTATTAGCATCAGACATAGGTATTTATTTAAAATTATGCATTTTTGTATTATGTTAGAAAAATTTATTATTCATTGTAAAAATTTAAGTTACGGAAGTTACTATTATGAAGATTATTATGCTGTTATGAAATTACTGTCTTAGTTTATGAAATAAATTGATGTAAAAACTATTTGGCCCCTACATTTGGTATCAGAGCATCTTAGTTCTAAATCTGGGCCTATGGGCCAAGTTCCCAGCTCCAAGCTCTAGTCCCGCCTAACCTGCAAACCAAACCAAATGCAGAAATTTTAAAACAAATATAAAAATAAATGCATTACAAATTTACCAATGTAAAACATACTACTAGGGTTGTTACACTTTCTTTAATTTGGTAACTTGAATATTCTTTTACCCTACTTGCAAGTCCTATAAAAGAAAACAAATTTCTATGGAAATACTCTTCCCTCTATAAATTTATAATTTCTAAATTTTGTTATGCCCATTGCGCTACGGCAGAACCTTTATGGGTGTGTTACCACAGTTAAAATATGCAACAAAGTGCAACAATGAAGTGTCATAAAAGAGAAAAATAAATCCAAAGAGAACAGAAAAAAAATACCACCACAACGTCTCTAATGCATTTTTCACCGTTGTAAGCTTGTCTTTTGCATCACTACACACAGGCCACACTAGCTAAAGTTGGAACCCCATCGTGCGACCTCTTGATCCCTCTGTGGCTGCTCTATACCAGGAAGCACAAACAACACAGATAAAAACCTTGTGGGCAGAAGAAAAAAAAACGGTGTAAACCCTTGCAATAGGAAAATAAACCAAAGAATTTATTTAAGAGCTTGGAGTGGGAAAAACCATTTGAACCAATATGGTCAGTGTTCTGAAATTATTATAATAATGACTTGTTGTCTTTCTATACAGTGCCATTCTCCTTAAGAAACATTCTAGTGTCTTTACCAAATTCAAGGAGATGCCTAGCCGTATGTATAATTCAAAACAAAAAAAAAAAAACTATTAAATGATCATCTCAAACCGTAAAAATACCAACTTCAGGGAGATTCCCATCCGTCTGTATAATTCAAAACAAAAAAAAAAAACCTGTTAGAAATGGCTTCATTGCTTCTTGTCCAGAAATGGGAAATGAAAGCCAGAAAAGGGTTTTTGATGTGGTTTCAATTTGGGGATAGGTTTTCTGCCCGAAACGAACCTCATGTTGTTTCTAACTAACATAGTTTCATATTATCAATATTCACCCAATACAAAAGAACTACAGAATTTGTATGGAATCTTTTTTAAAAAAAATTTACAAGTTAAAGTAACTACCTTAGAGCGTGACATTCGACCTGCAAACGCTATTGTCATGCCAGAGAAGAGATGATCGATGGAGGCCTGATAATTTCTTGACCACTCTTCAATAAATTCATTCTTGACCTCGCTTGGAATATTCAAATTTGCATTGGTCCGGGAAATATCTCTAGTACTAAAATTGCACTTGCTCCATTATGAAATGAAGCCCATGCAAGAGTAACTCGATCCAACCAACTCCAGACTTCCACCACAGATAGGACATGCCTCCATTGGCCCATAGACCATCTAATCGGCGCATCTATCAATCACAGACTGGTCTGAACCAGATGCATCCTGGCCATTCTCATGAAGGATCTCACGTATCTCGTCCACTGAAATGTTCTCTTTCAGAACCCTCACAAATTCTTGAAAGTCCTCGCTGGGTTCCTGTTTGATCCACTTACCATTCATTTTAGGTGAACCCTCTGGTCTTTTTCTCTTAGGGGATCCTCCTCCCACCTTCGGCTTCTTATGGGGCATCTTAATATCATCCATGGTGGATCCATGCACTTTGGCGCCCTTCATGTTGATAAAACTGCTCAGTGCTCAACAACTGAATTGAGTAATCTACTTCTCCCAGCCTCCGCCTCTTCCCTAAGAAATATAAAGTATTTCACGAGCTTCTGGTCTGTCTTGTAGGAGAAATTAACACTATTAACACAACTTCTGTCAGCAAATCGATGTCTGTGTAGATGGTGGAGAGAACCAGGCCTGCATGAATCGAGATGGTTTGAAATATACTTGCACACTGCTAAGAAAGTTGACAGAAAGAACGCAGTAGAAACTACAGCAAGAAGCATGCAAAAATTGAGCAAGAAAAGCAGTGACAGTTCAAAGGCGGGCGAGATGAAGGATGGAGGATTCGAGAGCGGGACAGAGCAAAGTGGAGAGGTAGAAGAGGAGGGATGCGTTTAGGGTTTGGAGTGACAGGCATCGGGATATTTTGGAGGAAGCGGGCACGTGGGCCTCATGCGAGGACCCACGATGCCCCTTTAATGTATAATGAAACCCATATGCCCATATACATGCCCCTATAATAAAGTTAAATTATTAAATTAATATGCATGCGAGGAACGAGATATTAAATTGTCAATTAATGTAATAGGTTTTATTTTTATTTATTTTTATTATTTATTAGTTTTTTTTTAT
>JASDQU010250930.1:0-16320 GCA_032191745.1 Picea mariana
AATATTATGTTGTTCTAGAATATAGACTATGTAGGCTTTGGAGGATTCACTATATTCAATGAATATACCCTTCTTTCCTGAGGGCTCTAGTTTCTTCCTTTTATCCTTGGGGATATGAATGTAAACAGGGCACCCAAAGATTCTTAAGTGTTACACATTGGGTTTCTTTCCTGAGAAGGATTCTTCTGGAGTCATATCCTTCAATATGCAGTGGGGACTTATGTTCTGAATATATATTGTTGTCATGGTTGCTTATCCTCATAAATACATGGATAAACCTTGATCATTCATGAGTGCCTTCACAGTTTCCTCAATGGATCTATTTGTCCTTTATGCTACACCATTTTGTTGAGGATTATGAGGAATGTTTAGCTCCCTCCTAATCCCTATCGATTTGCAAAAGGCAAAAAATTCCTTAGATGTGTATTCTCCTCCATTATCTATTCTCAAATTCTTGATTTTCTTGCTTGTGAGGTTTTCTATTTCTTCTTTGAATTATTGAAACTTGCTGAAAACTTCATCTTTTGTCTTCAAGATATATAACCAAGTCTTTCTTGAGTAATCATGTATGAAGGTTACATAAAAAACAAAACCTCGTAGATATTTCACTGGCATCGAACCGCAAACATTTGAATGTATTGTATCTAGGATTTCCTTAGATCTATTATCGCTACTTGAGAATGGCTTCTTAACATTTTTACCAAGTGCACATCCTCTGCAAATTCCTTCATGTGTAGATTTTAATTTTGGTTTTCCTTCAACCATTTCATCAAGGAAAGGTAATGCTTGATAGTTAATATGAGCATACCTTCTATGCCAAAGTTCATTGGGATTGACTTCATCGTGGACAAGAGCTTCATCATTACGTTCTAGTAGTCTATATAATCTCCCTTCATGAGTTCCAATAACTCTAGCATTCTCTATGTTGGAGTCTCTAGACCAAGATAGTACTTCACCGTCTATAAAGGATATTTTATTTCCTTTGTCTTATAGGCAAGATATATATACAAGATTCTTTTCTAAACCAGGTACATATAAGACATTACTAAAATGAACATTGTTACTTTATTTCAATTTGATGGAGGCTTCACCAATTCCTTTGACTCGATATGTGTTCTTTTATCCAAGTTTTACCTTGTAGGATGTCTTCTTTTCATTTAGACTAGAGAGTCTGACCTGGTCTCCTATAATATTCTTGGAAGCTCCACTGTCAATCATCCACATGTCATCTTCAAGAGTTCCTGTAAGAATTGAATAGTGTAGATGATTTGTCTTTTCATTCATGATTTGTGTTCACTGATACTTGGTCAAACATTGACTTTGACTGGCCAAACATTGACTTGTACTAGTGAAATGTTGACTTTGACTGGTCAAACATTGACTTCGACCCAAAATATCAACCTTGATGTTTTTACCTTCTGAGAGTGCCAATAGGTGCGCTACACTAAGGCACACTAGAATATCCTCTCCTTGAGTAAAGTATTCCATCATAAGGTGTTGGGAAAGAGGTTTTAGGGTTTGCAGTTGAACCTGCTAGTAACCTGTTGGCAGCCACACATATTTTTTTGATATTTAACACTTTCGAAAGAAATTACACTTTCTATAGTTGTCATCACCTCAAATTTGTAAACATTTTTCTGAGTTTCGAAATGATTGATTAAAGCTTACCTTATTAATCTTTATTGTTTGCATTTTCATTTGTTTTATTTTTAATTCATAACTATAAGCATGAATTAAACACAAAACTTGGTTTGGTTTAATAATTTTGTGCCTTGGAAATATCTTTTTAAAAGCCACCCATATGTAATTAAAATTCAAATCTTATCAAATGTTTGATTAATTCATTATTGAAATTTTGTTTTAATATGGTTCCTATGAATTCAATGGTCTGATGGTTCATTATCAAATTGTTTTGATGCATGAAGAACCTTGGTTAAAATCTTAATACTCTTCTCATGAGTTTAGTGGTCATATCAACATTCATGCCAATGAGTACAGACCTATTGTACTTGCATTTTTTCCTTACCTTGCTGGCTCAAAACATTAATGAAGTTATTCATTATCTGCATAGGTTTTTGTACTCTGTGGTTTCGACACTCATCGCGAAAGATGGTAAGGGATTCAATGAACTCACTGGTTTTCGTTCTCACCATTTCTCCTATCCAAGTTATGATAACCCCAAGGCTCTGCTATTTTCATACTTCTACTTCTCGTTCATGCATGTTTATGTTTCTCACACGTTGGGGGTCTAAAACTATTCTGAGTGATTTATGTTGCATCCTTGTTACAATGGTCATGGCACCCGTCGTTCATATAGATCCGAATAGATTACAGGCCTTACTATCCCATGAAGACACGATTGATGATCTAAAGGATCATGGCTGGGATATATTCCTAAAAAAATTTGAGGTTCATAATCTCCAGGTTGCAAGGGCTTTCGCACAAACCTTTGACGATTTCAGAGACAAGATTGGAGACATACAATTAGAATTGACAGAGTATTTTGTGAGAAAAGAAACAAGGCTCCCATCAAAGGGTGAGAGGTGGTTTAAAAATGCCAAAATAGAAGAGTTATCGTGGAGTTTGTTTATGACCTCCTGTAAAACCACTTGCTGCATAAAAGGTATTCCTATCGCTCTGTTAAAACCTAGATGGCATAGTTTTTGTTAATTCTGAAGCAATTTGTTACGTGTGAAGGTCGATAAAGTCTGGTTTTTCTATACCATATCTATTTTCTTATGAATTTAATAGGTTTCAAGTTAGATATGCCCTTTTACCTACTCATGAGTCTCTACAAGGTTATCAATTCAAGCTTGTTCCACCAAGGACTTGTTAAAATTTCGTTGGTGTATCATCTGTCGAACATAGGTGACAGTTGGGAGACCTTTCTTGTGATAAATGGCTTCACCTAGGTTGACCCTATAGCCAATCCTCTTTTAAATGAAAAACCTAACTTGGACAAGACAGTGGTTGAAAGACGGTTCGTTAATTCAATTAATGAACCATAGTTCATTGATAAAACCCATCTATATAAAGGATCACCGTGTAGGTTTTCACCTGCTAGATCTCCAGAACAAGTGAATGTCAAATTGAAGGGAAATGATCCTCATGTGCCTGTAAATGATGCTAGTTTGAACGTTAATGTTAAATATGATGACAAGAAACTATGTACATGAAGGAAACAACAATGCACAGATTTGGGTTTCAAGAATAAGAAGTTCGATCGCCTAATCTCTAGAAAACTAAGGAACATAAAGGATACTCATCTGATCTTGATCGATCCGATCAAGATCGATGAGGGTTCAGATCCTGAGGTAGAGGATTTCTTAGCTCGAGAAGATCCAGAAGGTCAGTCTTCCAGGAGGGAGGTTATCACCCATGTTGAACCATATTATTTCGTGACCAATTTACCTCCATTTCTTAAAGGTAAAGAAGGATTTTCGGGTATTGGGTACGATCTAAAACAAACAAAAGGTAAGACTCAAACACCCCTGGTCGACTGTATCTTGCGTCGATCTTACATCTCCCCGGTACACTTTGATAGTTGTCTCGATTGGGTAGAGCGCTACTATACCGATGTTCCTCTCTTACATGCCCGAATTAGAACCTTGACTGCTCAGAACGATCTGTTGAAGCAAGAGAACCTTGATCTCAAGGCACATACAGAGAGGAAGAATAAATGAATCAAGAGGTCTGGAAACATAGTCATTAATAATACGACCAGTGTCAAGGCAATTATAAACTCTAAACTGTCTGATTCCTCTTTGGCTAATTTTTAATGGTAAAACAATTTTATTTTCATTTCATTCATTTATGTTATCGAAGTCGAAATAAGTAGATTTGAATTTTTATTTCATTTACTAAAATTAAGACTGGCTACAAAATCTATGATTCTGTAGCCAAGTCCCTTTTTAATAATAATTAGTTATTAGTAATTTCTTTTCTAATTTATCAAATTGGTTTTGTTATTCTCAGGAAATGAGAGATTGTGTTGTTGATTGCTTGGAGTAAATACTTTCAATTATACGCTTAAATGATCAATAGTTTCTCTTTCTTTATGTTTTATAAAACTTTGATTTAATTTTGAACAAACCAACTCTTGTCTGAGTGGTTTCCAATTTACCATTTCTGTAATATTACTTGATTTGGGGAGATTCAACTCTATCCTATGTGATATGAGTATTTGGGTCCTGGGTTACTTTAAATACTGTTCACTCTTGTGATGAAAAAGATCTTTGATTCGAAGGCATTATGGACACGTAATTCCCAAGATTGTATGGACAAGTTGTACACATCTTGGCTTTAGACCAACATGGCATTGTTCCATTACATTTTTCCTTTTATATTATGGAATATTAATATGTTAAACAAATTTAGTATTATTAACATATGATGTTTCATTTTATTCAACAATTTAAATTCTGTCTATAATTTGTTGTTCATATATTGTATCTGTGATCGTTATTTCATTTTAATATCATTGATTTAGGCTTGATGTTAAATTGATGTGATATATTAATGCTTCATGTTAAATTTCTTTTACTATAAGCACTCATCATTACAACGTCACCGAATCTATATGTTTATTTCTTTGTTCTTATATCATTGCTCCAAAAATACCTTTATTTTATTCTGGGAATGTTAGCACAAGCCTGTTACAGATTTCTCTCACAGGAAAGATAGTTGGAAGTTTGAATTGCGCAGGGATATGGACACATTATGTGACTAAAATTAGGTTAGTTTTATTCGTTGAATTATTAATGAAATAAGACAGTTTAAATTGGTTGTGACTATTATTCTATTCTTGTTTCAGATTATGTTTTATTAGTATCTTTTTAAGTTCTTAGATTTTAGACTATTAAACAGAAAATATAAAAATATGTTCTTTCTTTATCTAATTCATTAACAATTGAAAAAACATTGATTTCACAAGACATCCACCCACACTTGCAATTTGTAAATACCCTGTTCATATTTACGTTTATGTTTTAACACTTGTAAATAATTAAGTTCATGTACATAGTATCGTAGTTATAGCTTTAGAAGAGTTTATTTCTTTTCTTTGTTTTAGTACCCTAGTTGGCTAACATATCCATTAAACCTATCAGGATAGATCATACCAAACAGATTGGGTTAATTAGACAACCCTGGTCTGAATCTATCCTTCCAGTTGATGGTGTGTCACTTACACTCGTCAACAAATGGCACTAGAAGGAGCGCATGAATTTAATTGATGGCACGTGGAGGTCGCAAGACTCCTCCCCCACATTCTCTCTCCCCTGTCGTAACGCGTAGTCTCTCAAACAACAACATTATACTTGAAACAACAACTACCTCAATCAATAATCTTGATATTCTTGTTGAATCCGTCACACCAGTTCCTCAAGGGGGCAACTTCCAAGAAATTGTTCACCAGTCACTCATAAGAATGCATAGTTCCTTAGCCCATATCAGAAATCCTGGTAGGCCACTTAATCAACCCCTTGATTTCTCGGACATCCGAGAAAAACTTCAAGGCACTGGTCTACTCCAAAACCTGTTAGGTGAAAATACTACCAATCCTACTTAAACACCTATCCTCGGAGCTGGAGGATCGGGTATTCCACCTTCCCCACCTGATTCATTTCCATCCTCTTTAGGAGGAGAGTCTTTTGACGAAGGTAGTTCTTCATCAAAACCATATCATCCTTGGACACCACCAACTCCCATGGAAAATAAACACAACCCTGTTAGACCTTGGCTTGATAAAGATGTCATGGTTGTACCCAAACCTCAGCACCCATTACCTAAACACCCAGAGAAATGGTTGCCTAAATTTGATCCAGATTCTAAATAATCTGTTGAGGATCACATCGAAAAAATTATGTTGGTCATTCGACTCCGAAGTGTTGAACAATATGATGTAGTATGCATATTATTCCCTTATACTTTTGAGGGAAATGCCTCCATATGGTATTTTTCCCAGCAACCCCAGACCATCATCTCTTGGGACAAGTTTGAAACTTGTTTCTTGGAAAAATTTGGACATGATAAATCTCCTGAAGTTTTGGTTATGGAACTCTTGAGTCTAAAAATGAATCCTAAGGAAAAAGTGAAAGACTTTAACCAAAGATTTCTCACTTTGAAGAATAAAATCCCTGCAGATTCAATTCCTGCGGAAATTTTAATTGTTGCATATTATACTAAAGCCTTGCACAATAATATAGCCATATGGGTGAAAAGGGATAAAAATAAAACATTTTTAGAAGCCTTTGAGGAGGCAGGCGAAATTGAAAAATACATATTAAGCCTAAAAGACAATCTTAGCAATGAAGTTGAAACAACTTCATCTTCTAAAAAGAAAGTAGAAATTATCGCTAGGCCACCCCAACTTAAGAATCAAAATGAAAATTTAGACTTAGAAATTTTGCAAAAAGCTTTCCAAAAATTGTCCAATCAGGTAGTTGAATTGAAGAGATCAACCGAGGAGGAATCAACAAGAAAAGGGAGTTTTAAACCTCCTTTCAGAAAACCTTTTCCTCCCAACCAGCCAAACCTGACCACAGAAGGTCTAAATTTTGAAAGTTTACAATATGCTTTGCAAACCATCTTAGAAGCTCATGATAATTCTGCTTCTATTCCTCCTGATAACTCTGAGGATGTAGTACAGGAAGGGGTACTGGAAGAGGAAGATTCGTCTCCTTCTATTTTTGGTCACTTGTCGGATAGTATTTTCCAAGCAAACTTCGAAACTGTCCACCCCTACAATACAAGAAGCAAAACCCAAAACAAACCCTCTTCTGAAATGAGTAAAAATGTGTTTCCAAAACAATCAAAGCAAGATGAAATTAAAAAGAGCTTAGCATCCCCTATTTTATAATATGATTTAATTGAAGATCTAAAAAAGTTGAGGGATAATATTTATGTTTTTGAGCTATTGAAATTTCCCCTTATTTTGCAAAAAATGCTTCAAAGTATCGCTGAAAACAACAAAAAGAACAATCCTAAAAACAAAAAATCAACAGAAATTGATTTAAATACTGCCAAAAAGGTCCCAACTAAAAACATATATGAACCTCCAGAGAAAAGGGACTTAGTATAAAAAACTGTAGGAAATGTAGATAAAATTGTTTTAGGGACAACAACTAAAAATCAGCAGAATTATGTTGCTAATCCTTGAAAAAATGTCTCGCCTTTTTGCTAACCTTTGAAATTTTTAATCGGAATGTACATAATTGCATGGTCGATTCCAGTGCATCATCAAACGTGATGCCTCTATATGTTTTCCAAAAAATAAAGGCAGAAGTTAAACCTTCTAATATTAAAATCATTCAGCTAGATCGAATTAACGTTAAAGTAATTGGTGAGCTTAAAAATGTACTGATTAGACTATCATCAAATCCGAAAGTTCATCAGATAATTGATATTATCATTGATCCGGATTTTATGAGCAGAAAAAAAATGAATACAGATTATTAACAGGTGCTTAACATAGAATAACAGAGATACAATAAAACTAGTTTTCTATTCAATAATGAAATAAACTGAAACTGTAAATTGCGGCAGAAACAAGCTTGTTGGAATGGTGGCGGCTTATCTCTGAGAAGAGATGTGACGACTTCACTCATTTGCAAGAAGATGATTATAATGAGGCTCTGAAGGCCTTTTTATCGTAAGCAGGAATGCCAAAAACCCTAGACATCCAAAAACCTAACCCTGGGAGGTGAAGCGCCAAAAGTCATGTGGGCCTCGTTTGGGTAAGTTAGTACATCAACTTCTCGGGGTCGTAACTTTAGTATATGATCTTTGTTTTAGGCGTATGATAGCCCATTGGAAAGGTATCATCAAGGATATTCATTTTAGGTGTAATATCAAAGTAACTTACATATTGCAAGCCTATTTTCCCAAAAAACATCGTTTAGGGCATCAAAACAACTCCGGAAGTAAAAATTGCTAAAAATAGTAAATTACCAAAATTACGAGAAAATTGTTTTGAGCCAGTTGGAAAAGGTGGGTGGACACCGATATCCACCTATATCAATCCTCCCTCCTTAGGAAGAAGTGGTCTCCATTGCGTTGAGGTCCCCCATCATATGAAGAAATTTCTACTGAATTTGGCCCCAAGTGAGCCACTTGCCTTGGTGCAGGAGTTGCCTTGCTTTGACGACTCGATAAAGTTGGATCCTTTGTTGTCAAGTGCCCATGATCTGTGTGTCCACAATCTAATCATTGGATGCCTATTGTATGCAGTCAAGGTTGAACTCTGTTGGTGTCAGTTGTTCTGCTACTTCTGAGGTGTCCAATAATGGTGGGAAATCCACATTGAATATTGGGTGCAGGCCAAGGAAAGGAGGAATGTTGAGCTCAAAAGAATTATCCCCCATGGTCTTGGTGATGGTGTATGGCCCATAATAGAGTGGGTGAAGATTATGATGGGGTCATGTAAGGCATTCTTTCTGCAAGTGCAACCAAACTTTGTCTCCCACCTGAAACTTATGTGGCACCCGATGTTGATCATGGCATTGTTTGTACTCGTCATTAGACTTCTGTAGGATACCCTGAACCTATTGGCGTATGTGTTGGATCCACTCAATGAACCAGGTGGCTTTGTCAGCTTTAGCTGGAGTAGGAGATGAGTCGGTCGAGGTGACCGCAAGGGGAATTGCAACATCTATGGGACCCAATGGTTGGAATCCCAACCCCACCTGAAAGGGGTTGTGGTCGGTTGAGCTATGCAAGGCTTAGTTGTATCTATGCTAGACATAGGGAAGGATCTCATCCCATGTGCAAGGGTGCTTTGAATTATACATGTGAAGGATATGTACAATCATTCGATTTATGACCTCGGTTTGGCCATCTGTCTAGGGGTGGAAGGTTGTGGATTTGGTGAGCTTGGTTTCCAGCAGTGACCAGAGGCTCGACCAAAATGTGTTGAGAAATTGACTGTCCTGATCTGAGACAATGGTTTGTGGGAGTCAAAAATGTACCCAGACTCGTTCAAAGAATATCTTGGCAGTGGCCTCTACTGTGATTCTCTTCTTGCAGGCAACCAGAATCGCCATCTTAGAAAAGCGATCAACAACCACAAAAACACAGTCATTTCCCCGCTTGGTGGATGGGAGGCCTGACATGTAGTCAATTGAGATGGATTCTCATGGCCTGTCAAGAGTAGGAAGAAGGGTGTACAGGCCCTATTTCTTAGTGGTCGGTTTGGCAATAGCACAGGTAGTGCAAGACCTGATATACTTGCTAACCTCATGTCGAAGTTTCGGCCAATAGAAATGTTTTTGTAGCATCGCCACTGTCTTTTGACGTCGAAGTGTCCTGCCACCCGACTATTGTGGGATTCCCAGATCATCTTCGCTCGCTCGCTTTATGGAACACAGATATGGCCCAGACGACACAGCAACCCATCCTGAAGATGGAAATTATCGAAAACTACACTTGCACCCAAAATTTGGTAGGTGGTGGCGAAGTCCAGGTATGTCTCATAGAGTTGGGGCCATCTAGAGGTCTCATGGACGCAAGAGTCTAGCACCGTGGTGAGTGCCATGACTGGTGGTCTGTTGAGGCAATCAATGACGTGATTGGTGCTTCTTGTTTTATACTTGATGTTGAGGTGGAATTGCTGCAAGTATGTGGACCATTGTTGATGGCGGTCATTCTGCAATTTTTCTTGTGTCTACATGAACTGCAGTGGCTTATGATCAGTGTGGATAACTGTCTCCTTCCAAAGAATGTAATGTCTCCACTGGCAATAGGATTTCACAATGGAGTGCATTTCTTTTTCGTAAGTAGGGTACTTACGGACAACATCAGATAGTGTCTCACTATGATAGGCCACGGGGTGGTCGTGCTGAGTGAGAATGGCACCCACAACATAGTCTGAAGCATATGTCTCGATATCAAAGGGATGTTGTAGGTATGGTAGTGAAAGTACTGGGGATGGGCACAAGAGCTACTTCAAATCATCAAACGCTTGTTGTTGGGACTGGCCCCATGCAAATTTCGTCTTACCACCACCCCTAGTTATTTGGCTAAGGGCCCATGCAATATGGGAGAAGCCCAACATGAACTTACAGTAGAAATTGGCAAGGCCTAAGAAGCTCTGAAGCTCAGTGAGTATGGTTGGGGCTGGTCAGCCACGGATGACTTGGATGTTGGCTAGATCCACATGTATACCATGTCAATCAATGATGTATCCCAAGTAATGGACCCTATCCATGCCGAAGGAACATTTTTCCAAGTTGGTGTATATCTTGTGTTGTCAAAGGGTATGCAGAACCTGTTGAATATGTTGCAAGTGTTCGGCCCAAGTCTTGTTGTAAATGAGAATGTCATCCAGATACACGACTACAAAAGTATTGGTGAATGGTTGCAGGATATCGTCCATCATCCTCATGAAAGTGGCCGGAGCATTTGTCAAACCAAAGGGCATGACCAACCATTAAAAAAGGCCTTCCTTTGACTTGAAGGCGGTCTTCCATACATCTGTCTGTTCTATCGGGACCTGGTGGTAGCCAGACTTTAGATCAATCTTACTGAAATATTTGGCCCCCGTGAGTTGATCAAGGAGGTCATCGATTCGGGAAATTGGGTACTAGTTTCTGACTGTGATTTTATTCAAAGCCCAGTAATCAATGCAGAGTCGCCAGTTCCCATCTTTCTTTTGTACTAGCATGATTGGGCTCCTGCAAGGTGATGAGATGGGACGAATGTGCCCCTTGTGGATCAATTCTTGTATTTGTCTCTTGATCTCCTCATTCTTTAATAGAGAGTGCAGATAGACTAGCCCATTGGGCAGCGGTGCACTGGGGTTCAGATCGATGGGGTGCTTGACTTGGCAGTGTAGAGGTACCCTGGTAGGTGAGGAGAAGATATTTGAGTATTCTTCCATGACCTTATCTACTTGGTTCTACTATGTGGATAGGTCGTTCGTAGAGACCTTGGATGTGGCTGTGATCTTTCACTTATTCTAAGACCGAATCACAAAGAAGACATAATTCCCCGTCTAAGAGATGACCTTCCTACACTGCTTAGTAGAGATCAAGGAAATAGCACTAGGTGGGACTGCCTCGGGTATCCTATACAATTTCCTGTTCAAAGTAATAATAACACTATGATCCCTAGACTCATATACAACATGACGTTTCCATAAATAAGTTTGGCCCAAAATAACATCACAAACATTGAGAGGAGAAACATCACACAATACCTCATCTTTGAAGGGCTTGATGTCGTACGAAAGTCATCACTGTTGGCTGATGAAGAGATCACTTCCTTGGCAAATCCATCCAATGGTGTAGGGTTGTGGGTGTAGTGTTGTCGGAAGGACCAACTACTTGATGACCTCTGCTTATATGAGCTTCTTCTAGCTATCACTATCAATGATGAAGTGCAACGGGGTGCCTTTTACCCACATCTATGAATGGAAGAGGTTCTCTCCTTCATTTGGCTCGTCTGGTTCACCAGGCTGGAGCTTGGTGGTAGCAACGGTGGCATTGGGTTCCATTTCAATGATTCGTCTTCCTCTTTCTTATTCTAGCTCAGAGTCAGAATCCACATCGGATTCAGAGGCTTTCACTTTGGCCACCAGCGATTTCTTTGAGCAACAATCAGCAGTGTTATGCCAAGGGCTCTTATGGAAGTCACACCACTTCCTGGTATCTTTCTTTGTCTTTTCGATGTCCTTCTTTACTTGTGGATTGGAATAGTTGTCATGATTTTTTCCATCTTTGCTCTGTCCTTTTTTCTATGGGTTGGGGTTGCCCTTTCCTGTCTTTTGTTGTGAGGGGTTCCTAGGCCCAAATTTCCGTGTCTTTTGTTTGAGCTTCTGCTCGATTTTGATGACATATCGGTAGGTCACACCCAAGGATGAGATGTCCAAAAATTATATTTTAGTTTGGATGTATCTATGCATAGCACCGCAATACTTGAGCACCATATTTCTCTCTGAATATTTGATACACAGCTTGGTGCGCAAGGTATGGAAGATATTTGTGAAATCTGGCACTACTTGGTCTCTTTCTTGATGCAGTGTGGTCCATTCAGTATACAAGTCATCATAACTTCCGACAAGGTAGTATTGTTCCTTAATAACATCCTTGAAGGATTCCCAAGTGTCTATGATTGTAAATAATGAGGGTTCCTCTATTTCCTTTTTCTCACATAAAGTTTCCCACCAATCTTTGACATGGGGAACGGCTTTGAGGAGCGAAAAAGTAATCTTTTCTCTATTGGAAAAGTTATGGACAAAAAAATACCCTTCTATTAGATTCAACCACTTTTCTACAACATCTACGTCTATTTGAACTTCAAATATAGGAATATCAAAGTTTATTTGTACCTTGAAGGGGGTGGTGCCTCCGCTCAAAGAAGATGCATCGCCTGTTGGTAGTCGCCGAAAGGATTTGCATGAAACTATCCATCAACTTGTTCCACTATTGCATGAGGGATTCCTCAATCAATAGTTTGAAAGGATCTCCTATCCTATCATCTTTATTTTCTTTTGCCTTGAGAGGTCACTTGGGCGTGCGATATATTTTGTCCTCAAGAGAAACAAGCTCAAGACCCAACTCTTTGTACTCCGACCTCATTGGGGACATGCATTAAGACAATAAGGAGCAGACCGCTCTAACACCATTGATCCAGATTGTATGATCAGAATGAAATGAATACAAATTATTAACATGTTCTTAACACAAAATAACAGAGATACAGTAGAACTGGTTTTCTATTCAATAATGAAATAAGCTGAAATTGTAAAATGCAGCGGAAACAAGCTTGTTGGAATGGTGGTGACTTATCTCTAAGAAGAGATGTAACGAATGTGCTCATTAGCAAGAAGATGATTACAATGATGCTCTGAAGGCCTTTTTACCATAATCAAGAATTCCAAAAACCCTATACATCCAAAAACCTAACCCTAGGAGATGAAGCACCAAAAGTCATGTGGGCCCCGTTTGGGTAAGTTAGTACATCAACTTCCCAAGGTCGTAACTTTTGCATACGATCTTCGTTTTAGGCGTATGATAGCCCGTTGGAAAGGTATCTTCGAGGAGATTCATTTTAGGAATAATTTTGAAGGAATTTTTATATTTAAAACCTGTTTTCCCAAAAACAACATCGTTTAGGGCCTCAAAACGACTCTGAAAGTGAAAACTGCTAAAAATAGTAAATTGCTAGAAAATTGTTTTGAGCCAGTTGGAAAAGGTGGGTGGCCACCGATATCCACCTAGATCAATCGTTGTTTATATCCCCAAATTTTATGGTTTTTTCCTAAGAAAGGATTGGTCGGAGCAGTTGCAGGGTTACTTTGCCACAGATTGGTCTCACTTGTGGCTGCCTGAAAGTGGAAAGCCCAACAAAATCAGGATAAACAGAGAACGTTATCTAAAGCATACCGTGATGAATATAAATGATGTAAATGAACCTTTCATTACATATGCTAATTCGTTTGAAATGCAGGGAATGAATACCTTCTTTGGTAATTTCATGAACAAAATCTCTCCTATCACTAATCATGTGCAGCAATCTGAAGTTATAACCTATACTCAGACATCGGCCTTGCCAAGTATGACAAGTAATGTTGATGATGCAAAAATATGGTTATTATACTTTGACATATCCAAATCCAAAGAAGAAGCATGTGTTGGTTGTGTATGCACCGATCCTACAGGTAATAAAACTTTTATTGCTTGTCGGCTAGAGTTTGAGTGCACTAATAACATCGTCGAGTACGAAGCACTTCTACAAGGACTTAGGAAAGATTTGGATATGGACGTGTGGAATTTGATGGTATTTTTTGATTCATAAATCGTGGTTAGGAAGGTAAGAAACTCAATACATTGCTTATCACCACATCTAAAAAGATATCAGACAGAGGTATGGCGTTTGATGCATAAATTTTTAGCATTTAACATAAATTCCATTCCTAGGTTGAGTAATTCAGAGGTTGATTTATTGGCCAATGTTGCTTCTAAACTATTACCCACTGAAGTTCTTTCCCCTAATGCATTTTCAATTGAATTGTTGTTCAGACCATCAATCTTGGATAACATTACAAATTGGAGAGTATTCGACGATGACCAGCAGATTATCAACTTCCTACACATGGAAGATACCTTCCAAGGTGTAGTCATTGATGAAGGTACTCACGATGAAAACCTCTGAAACTTCACGGTAATATCAGATCCTAGATCTCCTGAATGGACATCTGATATGGTAAACTCTATTCCCAGATCTGTTGTAAGACTAGAGAAATTTTATAACTTGCATGATAAATTTAGAGGGACAGTTAATCGTAAAACGAACAGTTCTTCTTATTGGATCGTGTTGTCATTGATGCCAATGGTTCTATTGATTGATGTCATTGATTGATGTCAAAAGATTGATTGATTGATGATTGATTTAATTTAATATTTATTGTCCTTGATGAGAATGCATAGATGAATATCGATCAATGAGTTGTAATTGATATGATGAAGATCAATGAGTTGTCATTAATACATGATGAAGATGGATTGATTCGGTTTCATTGGTATATGATGCTTTGTTGGAAAATTTTATAGATGAATCAGTATTGTCTTATCATGATTGATAAGGTGCACAAATGGATGAACTCCAAAGTGGTCCCCTTATGGTGAAATCCCTCACGGGAAGACGCTTTGTGGATTGAGTTATCCTAGAAGAATGGTTGGAGGACCCAATCTTGTATGTGTAATAATCATATGAAGATAAATGTATTTATTGGTGAAACTATTCTAGATGGATAGTGCTTGTCATACCATTTCTGGTGGTATGTGAAACGTCACATAACTCTTCACGGTTTGAGAGTTATGGCCTTACGAAGTTGGAGGACCCCCATGTGTTGGCTTGAAGCCCCAAATGGTCAAAGAAGTCAAAGTTCCCTAAAAGAAGAAATCATTATATAAATGATAAATTAAAGTGAAAAATTCAAGGTGGATTATTTAAATAATAAAGAGAAGTGACAAAATCAAGAAGGAAAATTTAAATGATAAAGTACTAGAGAACTTTCTATTTATGGAAAGTGGTTAACCCTAAAAAAAAGGAAAATAGGTTAAGTGACCTAGAGGATAAAAGTATAAATAAGATAGAAATGGTCTCTTGCAATTCATCCTTTTTGTGGATCAATGGAAAGCTTCTTGTGAGAATATCTTTTGGAGTATTGATGGAGAGCTTCTTGTGAGATCATTTTTGTGTGGATCTCTTGAGCATGATTGAAGATCTATTATGAGAAAGAGAGTGTGAGGAGGATCTCATGGATGCATCAAAGTTTCAGCAATATCGGAGATCTTGATGGAAAAAATCTCGGAGCTTCAGAAACCCTATTTTCTGGTACATATGTGGGTTGTCTGTGTATAGGATGCATGTACGCAAGATTTCTGTCTACAGGGTGTGTACAGTATGTGGGCTATATGTGTAAAAGAAGCGTACAGTGGATAACATCATGGTGATTTATGGTTGAGCTGATGACAAGTTGTTGAAGACTGAAGAAGGTTCCAAATATGCATTCTATGGGCTTAGATCTATCACTGAGACAATGGTGTATGGTTACATCATTGTCTTGATGGATAGTATTTCTTGTTGTGTTGTGAATGCCAAGGGCATTCTTGGTATGGTTGTTGTGATGTGGTTTATGTTGGTTGATGGAGTGAGTGGCACTCTTATGATTTAGTAATGATATGATGTCTATATTATGTTGATTACTTATGCATGATTGAGTATCACTCATATTGATTTCTTGTGGAGCATGAGTAAGATATTGGAGAGCTTAGATGTGTTGTGACTAGCTAGGGGTCAGTTTGGATAGTGAGAAATAGAAGAGAATGATAAATTGGTTGTAGAGGATATGAGTTGATCTTGAAGGATAAACCTTAATAGCTCAGAAGGTATACACAGGCTATAGTACTGCTTGGGTGTGTATACACGCGGGATGTACTACTAGTAGGGCCTGTACACATGCATGTTGCACTACCGACAGGTCGCGTACCTGTTGTAGATTGATATATGTTGAGGATTGTTACCTCATCTCAATTGGTGTTGAGTGTGTAAGTTGAGTCTTGCATGATAGAGCTAGTGCTCTTGTAGAGTTGTAATCTATTCAGTTGTTGTTGAAAATCCCCAAGGATTGTAGTCTGTAATAAAAAGAAAATTGTGCATACATCTTGTGTTCTTTGTGTTCCTTGTGGTGATGACTTGTTGATGATATATTGTTGATATATGTTGATGATATATGTTCACATCTAACTGGTTATAAATGAAAACAATGAGTAATGAGTAAAATGTTGAATTCTAACTAATGAGTTTTGTGTAAGAGGG
>JASDQU010250931.1:5977-22297 GCA_032191745.1 Picea mariana
ATCTGTGTCTCTCTTGTATTGTGTGTCTTCTGTGTTTTTTGTTTCTGCATTTTGTTTTATTTTATTGCTCCACAGTCCTATTTTTCTAACAACCAAGTCTCCTATGCCATAGCC
This sequence comes from Picea mariana, assembly GCA_032191745.1. Classification (NCBI taxonomy): domain Eukaryota; kingdom Viridiplantae; phylum Streptophyta; class Pinopsida; order Pinales; family Pinaceae; genus Picea; species Picea mariana. Next base: position 6,092 of record JASDQU010250931.1, read on the forward strand.
AACTTTCATCATATTTGCTTAAGTGGCATTCTTCTTCTTCTTCTTTTAGAACATAGACATTATTTTCTGTTCTTATACCTTTTGCGACTAGCTGACTTGAATCCACAGTTTTTATTCTACAGTCTTTAGAGGTAAAAACAACTTCACATCCTCGGTCACAGACTTGACTGACACTAAGCAGATTATGTATCAAATCTTCTACAAGTAACACGTCTTGAGCTTTTCTTTTTTCGTTACACAGATTTACAATTCCTTTACCTTTTATCTTTCCAAGTGCATCATTTCCAAAAATTACATTCCCTGATTTGCTATCACTTAGAGTTAGAAACTTACTTATGTCTCCAGTCATGTGTTTGGAGCATCCATTGTCAATATACCAAGGATTATTTTTCTTTTGGGCTGATAGCACCAGTCCACACTTGTCATCTACTTTCTTCTTCCATGTGATTGGGTCCTTGCCATCAAACTTCTTCATATCAATCTTTGGAACGTGGTTGGTCTTCAAACCAAAGTTGGAGTTTCTCCATTCTTGATTCACCTTCCTTGTGTCCTCATCATGAATTTCATGGGATGCATTTTCACTTTCAGGTGTCTTCTCTGTTACGAATTTTTTCAATACTTCAATGATCTCCCCTTTTAAATCATCTATCTTAGTATCCAACTTAAATTCCATTGAATCCGTATTAGTATCCAACTTAGCTTCCATTGAATCCATCTTATTTTGTAGTTTATTTATGTCCCTACGCATTTCTTCACCTTCATCAAGAGTCCAAGTAGGATTTTCTGGAGGCTTATTTTGTGTAGAAGTTCCCTTTTTGGGTGGCATGTTGGCCAAGTATCACTTTTGAACCTTGATTTTGAGGTGGTTCTACTAGACAATATTTATTCTGTTGTATCTCCCAAGTTTTATCCCTTATGGGTATGAAACTTTATTTTATGTATTTCTCTGATATTTCTTCTTTGCAATGCCATAGGTCTGATCAAAATTGGATGTGCTAAGTGGAATTTACGGTAACTTCTCCACAACTTGCCGATTTTTATCCTTTCCAGGAGATCTCACTTGTATAGTGTGCCCCGCACAAAATAATTGATATAAAATTCTGAAACTCACACCAGAAACACTACAAAATGTCCACGATCCAATGAAACCAGTCCCACACAATTTGGATACTCTAGGAAGAAGTTATGATTGTTTTACCTAGAACAATTTCTTGAGACTAGTCAATAGGACTAGTCAGATACCCTATCTTACACAGGGTGTAACTACAAATTTAAGATGACCCAGAAGATGAAATGTTTACCACAAATACCTTACTAATTTCTATAAATAGCCTCTGAATTTCAGGGTCTGAAACATTACAGAAAAGTTTTTATAGCAAAAATTCCGCAATGACTCAGTTCAGGATGATTCCAAAATCCTATCTTGTACAGGATGTATCTCCGAAAGTATAAGGCCTCAGGAGATGAATTTTGAACCCAATGTACCTTGATCTATTTAATAAATATCCTCCAAGCTTTTCCTTCTAAAACTTTATAGGAAAAAAAGTTATAGCAAAAATTACAAGGTGTCTCAGATGTAGCAGCGAAACCTCGAGACCTTGAGCTCTGATACCATATGTTAAGAACCAAATATCAATATAGCATAGAAAAACCTCAGAAAAAGTACTCAACGCCTTGAAAAAGAGATAATTTCAGATAATAAGCCTCTTCGATGGGGAAACCTCCTTTTACCCCACTTAAATGTTCAATTACAAGATGATTCAAAATGAAAATGTCTCCTTGGTATATATAGGAGACTAGGAGGTATCATTACAACTAATGGCCTAAAGCCGACATAAATAAAATAACATTACTAATATAATATGCCCCAATTAAGGGGTAATGAGCCAATATTAGGGCTTAACATACAGTGTATGTGATCCTATGTTTCTTTGACGATTCCTTCGGGTACTCCTTATGGAACAATATTTTACTTATATTACTTATGTTCATGTTGTTAGGAGTGAACATTTTATATCCCATGCATATGTTAATTATGTATTATATTGGCATTTGTCACACATTTAAATTCATAAGCACACACATAATTGTATATAGCATATTTATATATAAATACCAAGGAAACAATAGATATGTATATATTATTTCCATGTCCATTAAGTACAAAATTATGGATCGTAAGTTACAAAATATGGGCCTCTAGCCCTAAATGCACATCTATATGCCGATACAAAAGGATCATATATAATATATGTTGAGGGCCCCACCCCCACATGTGTGTCTCTATATCACACTACAACATTGGCCAGATGTTAGAAAATTCCTACCCAATCCCATGGTACACCTACTACTTGTCGTTGCATATGCTCTAGCAAATCCTTGATCTGGATCATGGGAATATGATGACTGAGGTGGTCCAAATTTATCTAGACATTTTGTAAAGTACTCTCCATCTTTGAAGAATCTCTTCCAGGTCATGATTCACCACACACCAAGAATTGATGATGTAGGAAGCCATTTGGTCTCTTTGGTCCGATACATATTCACAATATTTTTTTATCTTTCATTCATGCCAAAAATATTTTTGGTTGACCTCTTGAAATAATTGAAATAAATAAATAAAAATTAAATACATTGAAAATTTAAAAAGTTTCTCACCAATCTCACCCAGCACATCACCAGGAAGTACAAGAATACCTAGATCTCGAGAAAAACTTATCACTTCATAGGGATAGTCGTCAATCGCAATGATCTGACATGGACACCAATCATAAAATGCATCATCATGTGCATTTATTAGTCACCCACCTCCCATTCATTGTATTAGGGTATACCATCACAGTAAGCATGGTTCCTAGATTTTATGGGGTCCCATGAAGACTCATGGACTCATAGCGGGTACTCTTTCAAAGAAGAAAGAGCATAGAATGCTATCATACCTGAAGTTCTTCATATTTCCATTCTTGCACTTTGTGAGTTGAGTTTTCATACTATGTAGAAAAGGTGTGCTTCAATCATATATAAATGGATGTAGAAACTCAATATCATAAAACATCTATAGCCTCAATTCTTGGTGCAAAGAGGCAGATCCGGTGATCCTGGTAATGGTCTACAGAATGACTTTCAGACTCAGGTCCTCTATATTATGGATCATGACTTGGCTCTTGATCCGTTGTGTCCCAGGGGTGCACCAGGGTGCAATGTAATCCTCAATGGTCATACCAATCCCCCCTTGGGTCCTACGATTGACTCTGCCACCTTGTCGAGAGATACATGTGATGAATTAAATATCATCAACCTCTATGGTTAGATATTGACCTTCCATCATGAACGCATCCACGTCCACGTTCCAATAATTGATCAAGACTTGTAAGAGTCTTTTATACAACCCCATTCTTGGGCATTCATATAATTTTATCAACCCACATCGTTAAAGGGCTTCTAATGGCTCTGAGTTGTCCAAAATTTCTTGTCCAATGTCTTCATGTTCCCTCTCTCTCCATGCAATCGCCATTTTGGAGCTTTGCAAGACAAAAAGAGGAGTTATTTTCATTTTTTAAAGGGTTGCGTACATATACACACCTTTCTCTTATAGTAGTCATGTATATACATGGTTTCCATTAATATTAGGCATGTATGTGGTGGGTATACACACCTTGTGCCAAAGCAAGGAAAGTGTGATCTTGTCCACCTTTGAAAATTAAAAATACTAAAAACAAATTGTAGAAACTGAAAAATATTGGATAGAAATGAAGAGGGAGGAGTGCTTGTTTATCCAGTTTTGACGGAAAGGGGTTCTAACAACTGTATCTCTAGTTATGGTCTCTGGAAGTTTGGAAGGATTTCCCCACTCAAATTGCCTAATTTTGTAAAAACTCGAAATAAAGTGTTATTTGGGTTAATTTTTTCCTATTATAAATAATTTTATACCCACTTTTACATAATTTTTACTATTGTTAGTTTTAAAATACAAAATGAACTAGAATTGTTTTGTACAAGATGACTGTTTGAGTTGAGATTTTGCAGGGAGGATGTTTAGAATGGCATTTTTGTATCTGTCACTGGCATATAGGTTAGGTTCATTCTACCTTACATTTTTCATTATCAACGACCTATTATACATTCTCCTTAGGGTCAACCTCACTTACTAGAAACACAAGTCTTTCTAATCAATTTTAAGTCTCGTTCAGTTCGTGGCAGATCCTACTGTCATGGGAATCCTAGATATCACTTGATTTGCCTTTTGGTGTTGATGCTAAATTTTTTCTTAGCCTCGGGAGTCCTATTAGTCTCACCATGACATTGTGTTGAAACCTCATATTCTTCTAAATCTTATTCTGGTTATTTACCCAAGGGGATCCCATACTTTTTTGTTTAAGTTGTAACTATCACTCATTCTTTTGATCCTAATGTTAGCTTCATCTCGTTGTTGCTTAACCATTTTCTTATGCATTATCATTAGTTGATAGATTTGCAATTTTTTCCTTTTCAATTTGACACTTGTACCCTAGGAGGAAAAATTCCCTTGAGTGTCCATATCCTACACATTCTCCCTTGCATTGAGCATAGGTATGTTCCTTATGCTTGGAACTAGTTTTCTTTCCCATGACACTCATTTCCTCCATGTATTCTAGCATTATTTTATTATTTTTTAGGCTTTCCAATATGAAAAAGATAGAAAAATTAAAATAATAGAAAAAAGAGCACGGGAATGAGTCTTCTTTACCATTATTGGTAGTAGTCAAGTCACCTCTAAACAAAGCAGAAAGCTTTGAGTGAGGTATCAACAATTTGGGTTCGTATGACTTTAGGAAACTGAACCAGTTACACAAAGTTTTTACTCCTCTGACTGGTTATTCTTCTAGTCAATATGGAGAGTCTGTTGTCACTTCATGCATAAAAAACTTATGTCAATGTTTATATTCAGTTCATATTTCCTAAGTCACATATTGTGTCATGTTCTTGTTCGAAGGAAGTTTTAGTCCGTGTCGACCATTCTACAGAATTATTGGCTTTGCAAGTCAACCTTCACATATGTCAAGTACAACTCAAAATAAAAAGTATCTTTATCCTGTGCTCATGCTGGTATGGAGGGTCCCCATTGACTTCTTGCCAATGGGCTAATCTCTTGTCAAGTATGAAACATTTCTTTGAGAGTTTGACCTAGAGTCGCACGTTGGTCCTATTTAAATCAATGATAGGTAACCTTGTTCTCAGAAGATGAAATTCCATCATTGGTCATTGAATAAGAGGTTCCCCTTATGTTCGACGGAAAGAACATTATTCACACATTGATATTCATGCAATATCTTGGATTCCATTTGTCCCCATTGGTGGTTTCCTCATCTTTTTTGGAAGTTTTTTTTATTTTCTACTACTCAGAGGGTCTCTTTCATGATATGTTTACATCTGGTTCACACGGGAGATGTACTTCGTGGTGGTCCTTTCAATATTCTGTCTAAATCCTTCCAAATCTTTGGCCTTCTACTAATCCTTGTGTTGCTTTATGGAGGATTCCTTAATGCCCTCCTTCCAGCAGATGTCTTCCTATCGACTTCAACACATTTTTCTATGGGACATGGATCTAGAGTCATTATTAGTACCTTGGGGCTTGCAATCATCAATGGAAGGTTCCCTCACTATTGACAGTGGGAATACATCAATTTCCCCTTATCAATAGATTCTACTAGATGTTTGACATAAAATCCTATATTCACACTTGTTATATTCTACTCGGCTCCTTGATTCCCATTATCATTATTGGTGGGTTGACTCACATTTTTTAACAGTATACATCAATGATAGGTAATCAGACAGTGTCTCACTATGTTCGAATCCAACACATATATTTGCATAGTGCAATCTCATACCATGGTGGTTGATTTGAAAACCTCGAGAGTGTAGTATCATCACCTCTTTTATGTTGTTTCCCGAGTTGCAATTGGACAATACCACTCCTCACATCGGTACTTGTGAAGGATCAGTTATCCAACTCTTGCCTCCAAATATCCTTCACTAATTCTGAGACATATCCATTGTGTATCTCTTTTGTGGTTATTATCTCTATTTGAAATGGATCCACTATGCATCTATTTTATGGCCATGATCATTGATTTCTATATATAAATTCTTTATGGATCCGTAGTGTACTTGATTGGCGTCCATCCTTACAATCACACTTGAGAATGGGTATTCCCACCTAGGGAATTGATTATTTTAACTTTTTTTTGTCATTTTTTACTTTTCTTAGATTAGATTCTGGCAACCTTCACCCTCGTTCACTGCTCTTAGAAGACTTATAATGTGTTTCGGCCATCATTTTCTCTTCTAACCTCACACATTAGGGGGAATATGTTATAGCATCAATTTCCACCATTGAAGCATTGATGATCTTATTGTCCTAGTCCCTATCCTACTTCTACACGTATATTCCCCATACATCCTTGATATCTTCTAAAAAACACTTTTTGAAACTTGCATGCACCGTGATAGTTATGCATCATGCATATACGTGAGTTTCTCTAAGGAAATTCACGCACATGTTAATAAATTCTTAACAAAAAATATTTTTGTCTAATTAAAATTTGAGTTATGGGTTTAGTTAGTTTCCTAACTCCTTTTCCTCGTACTCAACTATCTCTAACCAAATAGAGATGGCTTAAATAGAGCATTTGGTACAAGGAAAAAGGTAATGATTCAGTGTATATCAAAGTAAACAATAGATTGGATATCCCTGACATATCTATAAGCCCATATACTTTCCATTTTCCATTGGTTCTTGACCTGGAAACCCTTGTTTCCAGTCTTCTATGAGTACCTTCCTATCTAACTAGAAGTTTCCTTATATGCCCCTTGAGTTTGTCGATTAATCAAAGGTCGATACCAACCTTTGTAGAAATATCTTGGGTTGAGGGACCCAAAGTATTTTCGGTGGGGAAGTTCTAGAATGAGATAGATATACAACATAACTTCTTAACTATTGAATATTTGTAATATGATCATTCCTTCGAAACATTGTGTTCATAATGATTTATTTGTAGTTATTCAATATATGTTGTTTAGAACACTAGTTGCGCTCATTTGTTTTTATATTTAATCGATCTAATGGGTATTTATTAATATAAATACCTCTTTTGGTATACTTGTATTCTTGAATTTTTTTCAGTTTGTGGAGGAAGCTATAAAAAAGAATGAGAATATTCTAAAATTTACGAACGACATCAAACATAGGAATGCCAGTGAGTTTATTTTTCTCCTCCTTATGATATTTAGTTATTTCAATTGAATCAATTATAGAATATTTGATGTATGATATCTTTGAAATTTTCTATCTTTACAGTTATCAATTTGTTGTAGTTAGCCCACAATTGTAGGGGATTTTCCCTAAAAGCAAAAATTGCTAGCAACAAATAAAAATGCACGCTATCAAAATTTTATTTGCACACTTCCTAGAAATCGAAAGAACCAATGAATATGAGTAAAGACAGAAACAAATTAAACATGTAAACAAATGAAAGTAAAGACATGATTTAAATGTAACTTTCAGGAAGGAAATCAAAGATATAAATTGAAATAACAACAAGCTTAACTACAAAAACAAACCCTAGAAATGAAAATACTAACTACACCTACAAAAAATAAAAGAAATACGTCGGTTATACTAGAGAGAGGGGGCCCTTCCTCTTCCAGTAGAATCTACAAGAAGAATACAACGCACTACTAGATATCAACAAGAAAAAAATCCTTTAATTCAACATCAAAATGGAAAATTACAAAGAATTGTTTACAGTCCTTGCACAACAAGGGTTCCAACCAAAATAGTAACTAGACAATCTAACCAGTGACACTTTACATCATTGGTGTCTCTTCTATTTATGATTACATCCTTCAGACTATATAAAGAAAACATTATAACCAGATATTCTCCCACTCAACAAGAAGATCATGCCATCATTACATCATTTGGAATTTTACTAAGTTGTGATAGGAATAGTTGTGTCTTTATAGCTTGATGACAAAGAAAGGGAGTCAGTTGTCTTGCAGAATCATTATGGGAGATGAGGAGCATCTAACTTGGGAATTTGTTCCAAAAAATCATATAAGTTCATGTCAAAATAGGGTAGGTTGATATTGGATTTTACTAGATATTAGAAATTGCTCAATGGTCATTGTGTTTGTTTGAACAACATGGAAGCTAAACAACAATGTTCCCAACAAAACCAAGGTGCTCGAATTCACCCTCAGGAGGTGCAACCACCAAGAACATGGAAGAGATACCAAAATTATGAAGATGCTTTCTACCAAATTTCTAAAGGTGATCACTACTGGAATTCTAAAGGTGATTTCTATTGGAATTCTGAAAAAATCCACAAGAACAAAATACTTTTTCAAATAGTTAGGGAATTACAAAATCTAGTCTAGGAAACCATCAAAACATGAGAAAATGATAAAATCATGACCATATATCTCATGAAGCTTGTCTAAAGTGGAAATGAACAATATGGGTGATATATGATGATATAAATGATAATTGAAAGAAGGATAAATGATAAATTGAATAATAATGAGTTAAATGGTCATAAGAAACGTGTTGAAACCAAGGCTCAACATCCCCCCCCACACTCAAGTCTTTGCATGTCCTCATGCAACAGAGATATGAATGTTGTCTGGATCATGATGTGTACTCTTTGATTCTCTATGTGACATGATTTATTATTTCCTTCTTTATCTCTTTCAGTTTTCTTTTCTTTTATTTATATTTATATTATATTTTTATTTTTTATTTTTATTTTAGTAAGGAAAGGAGGAACATGACTTAAGGATCTAACTAATTTTTTTTGTTCCTCGTGATGTATACAAGAAAAAGGAAATTAGAATAATGTTTTTTCTTTGGAATCTGACATACAATATAATATTTGAGTGGAAAAGGTCCATCTTACCATGAAGTCCCTGAAAGTTTAATGATGCCAAAGGAAAAAGTGTAATGGTGGATGGAAAAAATAATCAAGGAAGGTTAGATGGAATGCGAAAGGGATGAGGAAGTGAAGTGTGAAGGGAAAAATATCCAAGAGTTCAATGCAAGGATGAATTTAGGGGCTAAATTTGGCTAACGGGCTAATTTTCCATGGTTTTTCCAAAAACAAGATTCGCTATTTTAAAAATGATTTACCCAAATTCTATAGGATAAAATTATTTTACCTTAAAAATCGCCAAAATTTTACAAAAACTATATAAAATACTTAGAAATTTGAATATTTTTACAAAAATATGGCGAAACATTTATAGTTGACGTATGAAGGATTAGTAAGATTCGCCAAGGTTTCTACATTTTAAAATAAATTTCCATTCTTAAAATCATCTTTGGTTCAATGTGAATGAAATCCCAATTTAGATGACTGCATAGAAATAGATATTGCTTACCCAACTACCTTTGTGGATACATGATGATCTGAAGGAGACACACCCTGTATCTTTGAATGCATGATATAATAAAAGAAACTTTTTGAATATCACTGAAGGCACTTGGTCTATAAAAATAAGAATTTTGGTGGTAAATAGTGAATGTGCTATTGAAAATATGTAAATAATAATATGATATACGAAAGAATGCATACTCTTTGTGGATGTATGAAATAAGGTTGTTGATGTTGGATTCTAAATTTTGAAGAGGAGGGGTTGATCCCCTGAAGAATGTAAATGTAGTGAGAAAAATGGATTGTTGTATAGATGAATAAACAAAGGAAGATGTCTCATTCTCTATAACGAGATAGTCTTCTGCAAGGATAAAAAAATCGTTATTGCAACCTCACATAGAATTTCCCTTTTTGAAACAGGCTACATTTCTTACTCCAATATTTGATATGACCCTTTTATTTTCAAAAGAAAAAGGTTGCAACAAATGTACATAAGATGAAACCATAGAGTCTTCAAGCATTCCAAACCCATGGTACAATTTTTGTCATGTGAATGAGTCTTTCGAAGTCAAACGTGAGAAAAATTAGTTGGATTATTGTCCATTGATGTATGTCGTTAACCAACGTGATACAACTCACCATTGATGACAATGAGTCTCAAGGAACCATACTACACTTTGTCATGTACGAATGAATGAGTTTAAGTCGAGTCACCTGTAGAGTCTAAAAATCAGAAGACATTGGTGAATTCCCATTGTCATGAATGAGGATACCTACCATTAATTCATGCAATCTCCAAGGTACTATAAAAAGTCTAGCCTCGAACCCAGATAATGTGTTGAAGTTGATGGGAGAAGACTTGTTAGAAGGAGGGAATTAATAAATTGCACATCATATAATGTGAGCATAAAAAAAATATTATTTTGAAGAACCATAATTTGAAAAGTTGAATTGACAACATGATGTATAAATGTGAACTCTTACCACCAGGAATTTGGTTTTCAAACATAATCCATGCATGTATGTGCATATATATATATAATGGAAAAAGAAATCAAGAAGTAGGAGTGGGAAGGTTTCCCTCCTCACTTAGCACTTCCATCTCATTTTACTAAAGTACATCTGCAATAAACTCATATTTGTACATTGTTTTGTGATACAACCTCAATTTGTGACCATTCAATAAAAAGGAGACCGTATCTTCATTAATTATATTGATATGGAATGACCCTTTCTCAAAAATCGTTTCTATTTCATAAGGCCCCAACCAACAGGTGGAAAGATTTCCTTCGAAATTTTTGAACTTGGAATCAAAAAGGAGATCCTATTCACTTAATTTGAACTGCTTCATTTTGATAAATTTATCATGCCATATTTTTTTATTGTTAAACAAGGGAAGTTTAATGAATGACATCCTATCTGATCTCATCTAATTCATTGAGTTGTACTATCCTTTGTTTTTTTCATCTCAGAGGTTCATTCCCAATTGAGTTGTTGTCGTGAATGTTTTGATCTGAAACTCTATGGGGAGAAGGGTTTGATTTCCATAAACCAATTCATAGGGTGTGAATTTGGTAGTGTTTATCCATGTAGTTCTATAATCCCATAATGCCTTAGGTATCCTATCTTCCCAATCTCTATTATGAATCTGAATAGTCTTTTCAAAATGGCTTCGAGAACATTATTGGTGGATTTTGCTTGTCCATTAGCTTGTGGATGGTATGGAGAAGAGTTTTTGTTCTTAATTTTTTGTTATTGGGTGATAGATTGGATGATATTTGAGTTGAAATTCATCCCTTGATCTGTGACAATTTATCTAGGCATAACAAATCAAGTGAAAATATCCTCATAAAGAAAATTTGCAATTGATTGTTCATTAGCTTTAAGTAAAGTTTTGACTTCTACCCACTTAGTGACGTAATCCGTGCAAACAAGAATGTACCTTTTCCATTCTCAACATAGGAGTGATAGGACCAACAAATTCCAGATCCAAGTTTTCAAATGGTTCGATAAGTACATAGAGGTGCAAGGGCATCTCATCGGTTTGAACTAGTCGATCCATTCTCTGACAACTATCAGATATTTTTACATACTTCTTGGCATCCTTGAAAAGGGTAATGGGCCAATAGTACCCAAAATGAAATACCTTATAATATTTCCTTTTGTTGGTGAAGTGTCCCCCACATGACTCATCATGGCATGCCTTTAAAATATCAAACATATCATCTTCTCGAACACACCTTTAGATGATGATATATGGTCCAGTGCAGAAAAGATCACCACCAATCCATGACAAAGTAGCACTTAACCTAACAACCCTTTGTTTCTCCCTAGATGACAAGTGTTGAGGTAACCTTCCAATAGCCAAATAATTGGTGATGTATTCAAACCAAGAAGAGTGACTGGATACAACAAATAAATGTTCTTCCATAAATATATCATCTATAGGAGTAATTTTACCTCTGTTATGTATTATAGAAAGGAAATATGTAGCTAGATTTTCCTTCCAGGTCGATCCACAATGGTGATATTAAATTCCCACAACAATAAAATCCATCTAGTAATCCTACCATTAGTTATCATTTTTTTCATTAGGTAAATAATGGTTGAGTGATCAGTGTGAATGAAAGTTTCATAGCTAGAAATATAATTCCTAAACGTTTTATCACATGAACAACTGCTAAAAACTCTTTCTCGGTTAAAATGTAATTAAGTTCAATAGGTGTGAGGTTCTTACTAACAAAGTAGGTGTCATATTAAGAATGGTTTTATTTCTTCCCTAATACAGCTCCAAGAGTGGTGTCAGAGGAATCTATGGAAATGTAAAAAGGAAGAGACCAATTTGGTCCCCTTAGAAAAATGTAGCAGAAATATTTTATTTTAAAGTCTGAAATGCATGTTGACACTGATCATTCCATGAAAATACAACATCTTTGGAAAGTAACTTAAACAATAGTGCAACAATATTTGTGAAATTATCTATAAATATTCTATAATAACCAACAAATCTAAGAAAACATCTTACCTCTTTTAGAGTGTTGGGCATTGGGAGATTTGAAATAACTTCTATTTTTGTTGGATCCACCTCAATCCCTACATAAGAGATAATATGTCCAATAAAAATACATTTGGCTAGCAACATGTGGCATTTTTCATTACTTAATGAAAGTTTAGTGGCTTGGCATATTATTAATACTTTCCTAAGGTTCTCTAATTCTCCCTTGAATGAGTCACCATATACAATGAAGTCATTCATATAGAACTCAACACAGGTTGGTTGGATGAAAGTTGAAATTGTTGGGGCTACACAATATGTTGTGGAGCTTGTGTTGAATAAGATTATGAAGGAAATTGTGAGTATTGTTGAGTTTGCATGGGATAGGTAGAAATATTATCGTAGTTGGGTCCTTGCAACCCTTTATTACAAGGATGGATTTTTTGTTGGGGCCATCCTTTCCATGGAATTGTGGGATTCCAAGATGAATATTTTTTCCCATAGTAATATGAAGAATTTGAAAATGTAGGATCCAATGACATACCTGGTGGACGAGGCTGCCATGGTCTCTTCAGTGCCAAGGTACAAAGTTGTTCTATTGTCCCATTCCATCCTTGGTATATTTATTTTATTTTGGGTAAAGAAGGAAAATGTTCTATCGAATGTTCAATTTTACAAATAGCACATAAATCGATGTTATTCAAGGGGAATTATTTCAATGGATGTCTTTTCCTACACCTAGTAAAAAATATAGATAAGGATGCATTTTGTTCCTCTTTGTTTTTCTTAATTTGTAAGTAAAAAGATAAAAACTCAGGGTGCCAAGAATGTCATTCTTGAAGTTTTTCAATAAATTTCCTAGCTCTACCCTAGTTATTCCACTACTTGATGCAGATTTAGAAATTTTAGAAAACGAATCACAAGGCCCCTTACCAGATCTCGCTTGTCTTCACAAGTACTTCATGCACATTTAAAATATTTTCTCAAAGGATAATTGGGAAATGTCCCTAGAACCCATAAAAGTAAGCACATTCATTGATTCATACAAAATATCTCTTAATAATATGTTCCTAATAGTATCTAGATTTAGTTTTTTCTATTTGGTTCTCTAAAGAATATACAAGAATATTTCTAGGTAATCCTATAACCCTCCTCCATGATATACAGTGGAGAACTACTTCGGGACTCCATGACTTCAGGGTTCCTTGCTCCAAACGACCACCACCAAACTCCCAAACAACCAAACACCGAATTGGAAAAGGGTGGAGATCTACGAATGAGACTCTTCAGTTGATCGACAATGGAGATTAACTCTACAATGACTACCTCCAAAATCTCCCAGGTAGCCGAAGTGCCGAAGGGATTAACAATAAACAACTCTACTTCACTCTATGATCTATGACTGAGATCTACTTCAGGACTCTAGGCTTGGTTTTCGCCTCCAGGAAACACAAGGACCAATCTTTCTCGAAGTGTCGAATCCCTGAATTGTGAGATCTACGACTCACGTTCTCTTGTATTCATATCCAATAGTTGGGATCTAGTCTCCTCTTGACTACGCTTCTCCTCTTTTCTAGTTTTGATCTAACGGCCCAGATGTGTTTCCACATCCAATCCAACGACTATTGTGGTTTCTTCTCCTCTATGGCTTTGCTTCCCTTCAATAAAGGAATTATCAAATTTTTCAAAGGCTTGGACTTTGATCTCTCCTCTGCAGAGTCAACTCCTTGGCCTCTTCTTGCATTCTATGAAACTCTACACCTCCTGAGCCTTGTTAAACACTTCAAGTGAAGTGTGGGCACAAAACTTGCACTCCTCCTACAATGTGGAAGTTTAGAAAGTTCTTTCCTTCTGGACTCCTTGCATAGGATCTACACACACCAGTGCTATCTCTTCTGATCTTTCAACTCTTCGAACTTCAAAGGGTTCATTTCTTTTCTCCTTTGACAAATTCTTGTGCCTTCCTGGCACTCCCTCTCTTCCTCATGAGCTTACGAACACAGTCAAGGTGTTCCTTCAATGCCCTCCTGACACTTTGTCCTCTTCCTCCTACGATTTAGAAACACTTTAACAAAGTTTTGGCTTTGTGCACTCATTTCACTTTCTCTATCGAGTCTTAGAATTTACAAAATCGCCTACGCAATCCTTGCGCTTTCCTTTCCTTTGATATTTTACACTACTCTGAGTGTAGGCACACTCCTTGTGCTCTCTCTGTGCACTCCTTGGACTATCCCTTCTGAGCTTAGCTGATTCTGGTGTGCCCACTTGGCACGCTCCTCATAGAACTCCTAACTGATTTCTAGCGCACTCCTTGCACTGAATTCTCATAGTTCTTAATAAATTTGATGTGCACTCCTTGCACTGCCTTGAGAGCCTAGAACACTCAGAAATTCACACAGACATGGAATTATATCTACTCTTGCAAAGGGAACATTTCTATACTCATGGAATTCACACAGGCACAGTAAACATTTATAAAACACATACTCATTCACATAGAACACACATAGAGATTCATATGTAGGAAAATATGCTTTTCTATGAAATTTGAATGCTTTTTACAATGGTTACAAGATTGGATTGCAACAGAATCTCAATTCTTCTCTTCTCTCCAGAATTATCCTCTCTACCTCTCTTGAGAAATATTCTCCTTATTCTCGTAATACACTCTACTTACCCTCTTGATCTAAATACATTGATCTTACAAAACAGGGGCTTCTCGATCCTTCCTCCACCTAAATGTCAAGACTGCCAAGGGATAAATATCTGCCACAACAAAGAATGAGACAACCAAATAACAAACAACCACTGACTAAAAATCATGTGATGGTTGGGAAAAAGACAGATACTAAGCATAAAAATCGTTATGATCCTTTATTCAATGAACCAAAATGTTACATCTGCCATAATTATGGACATAAAGCTGCAGACTGTTGATTAAAGAACTATAAGCCAGAGTCAAATCACGGAGCTGAAAAAGTCAAGATTTTTAAAAAGAATGAAGATAACAAGTGTGGATTAGTATTGTCAGCTCAAAGACAAAAGAACCCATGGTATATTGACAATGGATACTCCAGTCATATGACAGGTGACAAAAGTAAGTTCATATTACTCAAACAAAGTAAATCAGGAAGTGTGACTTTTGGAAATGATGCTCTAGGAAAGATCAAAGGTAAATTTCTAGTAAGCTTAAGTAATGGAAGAGGAAAAGCTCAAGATGTATTATTTATTGATGGTTTAAAGAACAATCTTCTCAGTGTCAGTCAAATGTGTGATAGAGGATGTGAAGTCACGTTCACTGCCAAGAATTGTAAAATAAAAATAGTGAACACAGAAGAGATGATTGCAAAAGGGGTTAGAACTTAAAACAATGTCTATATTATGAAGGAAGATAAGGAGAAATCTCATTTAAGCAAATTTGATGAAATTTGGTTATGGCATAGAAGGCTTGGACACCTGAATTTTGAATATATTATCAAACTGAATAATAAAGGTGTTTTGAAAGATCTTCCAAGAATATCTAAGCCTCATAACTATGTATGTGAATCCTGTCAAATGGGGAAGTTGACTTGTGCTCAATTAAAATCGAAGAGTTTCACATCTTCAGAGAAACTGCTTCAACTTGTTCATATGGATCTGTGTGGACCATCGTGAAAGGAAGGAACTTGAGGAGAACACTACTTTATGTTGGTCATTGATGACTTCTCTAGAATTACATGGGTTGCCTTTCTGAGAGAAAAATATGATATGTTTGAGAAGTTCAAAAAGTTTAAGGTGTTAGCTAAGAATCAGACAAGA
>JASDQU010250934.1:16420-26749 GCA_032191745.1 Picea mariana
CCTTGTAGGAAAGCACTTTTGACATCCCTTCAATGTGCCTCCCATCCAAAATGATCAAGTGAGTGAAAGGATTAGTCGAACAAAATTCATCTACCCAACAAGGGCAAAGGTTTTAGTGTAGTCAATGCCTTCTTGTCTTTCAATAATGCCTTCAAACGTAAATTTGGTCTAATAGACCCATCGACACTTTCATTGACACTTTACCACATTATTTCCTTGTGATTGAGTAACTAAATCCCATGTATATCAAGGAATGATAATAATAAGCCATAACATTTTTCCATTCAAGTCAACCTTGTGCATCTGCATATGTATTTGGATCATTTGCCTCTAGCATATGTGTTGATAGAGCAACATTAGTAAATTGTTTGTGACTTCTAACCTTTCTTGAGTCATTGATATCTCCTGCATCAAATCCAACAAGTTTAATTGTCTTGGTTGTCTATCTAAAAAGACAAATCCCCTTTGCTGAAGGAATTTTTGTACAAAGATCACCATTACTACTAAACATAGGTACCAAAAACATGATGGAAAATCAAATTTGACATCCTATGAAAGTTGAATCTTTGGTGACATTAATTAAATTTGTTATCTTATTAGAGTTCAATGTTTTGGAAACAACATTGGAAAAAACTTCACAATGGTCAATGGTTTACTTTATATACATGGATTTGAATCTCGAGTGGACATTGGTTTATAAGTATAATAATAGGGACAACAAAGTGTTGAGAAGTGAGAATGATAGAAACTTTGTTTGCAAAAAACTTATTGAATGAGGCAAATAAGCATTATATGATTGAGTAAAGTATTATTCTTTATATTACTTTAAAAGAATAAGCATATAATGAAATATGTATATATTAATAAATATATTGTTTTAATACATTATTTAAAAGAAGAAACATATAATGAAATATGTATACATTAATCAAATATATTGTTTTAATACATTATTAAAGATGTATAGAAGTTCTTCATATGTAGTGATGTAAACAACCATACATAATATGTTGTTTTAATACATTATTAAAGATGTATAGGAGTTATTCATATGTAGTGATGTAAACACTCATACATATTTTCCATTTTAGGATGAATGCTGTGAGTGTAGAGCATTAAACAACACATGAAATGGGAAGTGACCATGAGTTAGGTATGATGGAGTGTTTGGTTATGAGTTATGAATAATAGAGTGTTTCATATTTTCCATTTTAGGATGAATGCTGTGAGTGTAGAGCATTAAACAACACATGAAATGGGAAGTGACCATGAGTTAGGTATGATGAAGTGTTTGGTTATGAGTTATCAATGATAGAGTGTTTGGTTATGAGTTAGGCATGATAGAGTGCTTGGTTGTGATTCGTATACTTTTTTATTCTCTAAACCTATTGAGTGAAAGCTTTAATTCATTGAGGTTGATCTACTTTAAAAGTAGATATGTTTTATTTACAAATATATTTATTGCAAAATTGTATTATGACGGGTTAGAAACATTGATGTGTTGTCATAAATTATTTATTTCTCTACTAAGTAGAATATAGAATATATGTGCATGATTGACTATATGGAGGTTTAGATGAAAAATCAGAGAATTTCATTTCATATAGAAATGTTAATCATTCCAAATATGATGATTATGAAAGAAATGTTTGATGCTTCCTAGATACATTTATATTCTTAACCATAATAGTTAAGGCTTGCTGCATGTCTCATTCCAAGAGAATCGTAGAGACCATCCAACCAACCCTAGATAACTTAGAGAAAAAGGGTTTTTTGGAGATTGCTTTAGAGACCTTCACCTTACCTCCTCGTTGTTATATGGTTGCCCAAGGTCACTGCGGGTAACCTTGCAGCTCTCTATCTTCAATTCTGTGATTCCCACACTTGCCATATACTACACAACAGCAAACCAATGAATGTTGTGTCATACGTATAGCACATGTAGTTACGTAAGATGGGACTTCTGCCAATGTTCATCACGTCCAAATGCTTTGTCTGCCTTTACGCATTGATCAGTGAAGATACTGATTTGAATTCTAAAGTTGTTCAGGGATACTTTTCACGTTTTATTGATCAGTGAAGATATGGATTAGGTGGAGGGGAGCTGGAAAGCTTTCGTTATACAAGGTTCATAATCATACAAGCTAAATGTCAAGTTCTAGACTTTGCATAGTAAGGAAGCAGTTGAGGTTTTAGCTTTCACAGTTGTGGTCCTTAGACTACAGAGCTTTCACAGTCATGGTACTTACACTACAGTTGCAAGCTGTGTTGATTCAGGGCTGCGATGCTTTGATCCTGCTTAGTGACACAACCAACTTCACGAAAATACAGCAAAACCTAACAAAGAACTCGGGAAGAGGCTTTGGAGTGGTGAATAAGATCAAGAGTGAATGGGAGAAAAAGTGTAATGGATCTTTTGGTTGTGTTTGTTGTGTTATGGAGTGATATTTTTGTTGGGGCAATTCATGGTTTTGTAGTTACTTGGGATTGGAGGCATAGCTTGTTACATAAAAAAATATCATGTTACATAAAAAGAAATATCTTGTTTATATATATATATATATATATATATATATATATATATATTAATTAATGCTAAAAAGATTTATATAACAATCTCTTATTTTACACCTATTAACTCTACCTTTTATAAGAAAAACTATAGAATTGTCCTTACAAAAGCTTAGAACAAGATATTTACAATGTGATAAATGAAGGTAGCATCCTCCTACTAGGAGACTTTAATTCTATAAGTGCATCTAATCAAGCTATATTTTAAGTAATTGTTCCAACCTTAATCCTCTTTTGTTGAGTACCTTGTTTTAGCTAACATATACAAAATAAACTCTAAAAACCTCACTTAGAATTTGATTAGTATTGAAGTAATCAACCTATGCACTTCTCATGATCAAATAATTTGCAATGCTCTATTGAAGTGGCTAAAATCTAACTCAATGACTTGTATCTATGGGTTGGGTAGTAGTAGTGTAATGGATTATGTGGTGTATAGAACCAAATAGTAAATTTTGATATTTCAAAATAACATGAGCTTGACTATGATCATAGACCTTTAATCCTACCTCTAAACTTTTCCATGCACAAAAGATCCATTGAAAAGAACTCTAATAATCAAAGACATTTTCTTTTTGACAAAAATAAAACTGATATTTTCTTAAAGGACTTAAATAGTGAATTATAAGTCATATAAAAAATCCATTAGGGATGCTTGTGAGTCCTTAAAATCCAATAAGATAAACATACACAAAACCAAAAGGAAAAAAAATCCACTACATAAATGGAAAGCATGAGAAGCTTTGTTATGATCCAATGCCTTAAAAATGATAAAAAGTCAATAAATACAGTCCACTTTAAGGGGGAAACCTCCTTTACAATACATCCAATTCAAAATACAATACGAGATGAGATAAGATGATCCTAAGACTAGGTATCCTTGGTGTGTATATATATATATATATATATATATATATATATATATATATATATATATATATAGGAGACAAAATGATACAATTATAATGAAAGGGTACAATGAAGGGTTCTAGCCGACACACAAATATAACACTATAAATGTAATAATTCGATAGATAGGGCTTAATATGGGGCTTTGTCTAGGGCTTAACATGCACCTTACCTTCAAACAAGTGTTGTCATAAAAAATTTACTAACCACAGGTGTTTCTGCAAGAAGAACTCATCTTCCCATGTCACCTCTTCCACTGGTAGGCTCTTCCATTTGACAAGGTACTCTGTAATTGCTCGATTTCTCAACTGCTTAATCCTTATTTCAAGGTTTGTTTATGGTTCTAGTATGATTTTCCCTTCTTCATTAATATCTAGTAAATAGTTTGGACTGTGATCTTGTAGTCAATGACTTTCTTTAAGCAAAAAATATGGAAGACTGGATGTACACGTGAAGATGGAGGCAACTCCAATTTTTAAGCCATACTTCCAATCCTTTGCAAAACCTTATAGGGGCCATAATATTTGGGTGCTAATTTATTTTACTTTTTTTGTTTCTTGATGGACATCTATTTATATGGTTGTAGCCTCATAAATATCCAATCCCCMACTTCAAATTCCCTTTCAATATGATGTTTATCTACTTGTTGTTTCATCTTATTTTGTGCTATAACCAAGTTGTCCTTTAATAGTTTGAGAACCTCTTGTTGGTCCCCTATGTGGTCCTCCACTRCTTGAAACTTTGTATTCCCTTTAAAGGGTGATGTAATGGATGGAGGATGATATCCATAAAGTGCTARAAATGGGGACATTTTTTATGAAGTATGGAAGGATGTGTTGTACCACCATTCTACCAAGGGAAAGCACTTGAACCATTATGTTTGTTTATAGATGCAAAGCAACGAAGATATCCTTGTAGACATTTTTTCACAATCTCAATTTTCCTTTTGGATTGAGGATGGTAAGATGAGCTATGAGACAATTGAGTACCCAAACAAGAAAATAATTCAGTCCAAAAATTTTCAATGAAAATTGGATCTCTGTCATTTATGATAATCTTGGGGACTCCATGTATATTTGAATTGTTTCCATGAATGCTGCAACTACTGTACTTTCTTTAAAAGGATGAGAAAGAGAACAAAAATGTGCATACTTTGTTAGTCAATCCACTACTACCACGATGATAGTATTTTCTTYAGATTTAGGTAAACCTGTAATAAAATCCATTGAAATTTCTTCCCAACATTGACTTGGTATAGCTAATGGTTTTAGGAGACTTGACATCTTGATTGTCTCTCTCTTATTCTGTTGGCAGACTAAACATTTAGACACAAAATTTTGAACATCAATTTTAAGACCTTCCCAAAATAATCCTTCTTGATGTTATGATACGTTTTCAAGAATCCTAAATGTCCTCCTATATGAGTAGTGTGCAATTCCAAAAGGACCTTCTGTTTGAGTTGAAAATTATTACATAAATATAGGTGATCATGATACCATAGAAAATCATTCTTCCATACAAAATTATCTAATGAACTGGGGTCCTCTTGTAGTTATTGAATGATCTGGCATACCTCTTTATCTTACTTCCATTCTATCCTTTCTTCTTCCACCCAATCAAATTGTGGAATATAAATAACACATAGTGAACCTTATGTTTCTTCTTCTTTCCTTGAAAGGGTATCTTCTACACATTATGTTTTCCTTTTTTGTAGATAATGTCAAAGTCATAACCTAGCATCTTTGTAACCCATTTTTGTTGCTCTTCTGAAGATAATCATTGCTCCAATAAGTGCTTCAAACTATCATGATCTATTTTTACTTTGAAGTGTCTTCCTATTAGGTAAGGACACCATTTTTGAATTGCATGTAGTATGAGCAACATTTCTTTTTCATAAATGGGTTCGAGTAAGTTTTTTCCTTTAAGTTGTTTACTTTCAAAGGAAATGGGTCTTCCTTCTTGCATCAAAACTACACCAATTCCATGACCCGGGACATCACACTCCAAAATAAATGTTTTTGTGAAGTCAGGTGTGGCTAGGATGAGAGTTGTACACATAGCCTCCTTAAGATTTTTGAAATCTTTGGTTGTTGCTTGAGTCCAAGAAAATACTTCCTTATTTAATAACGATGTTAGAGGTGCTTCTATTTGACCATAATTCTTGAAAAACTTGTGGTAATAGCCTATCAATCTTAAGAATCCTCTAAGTTTCTTCAAGTTTTTGGGAATTGGCCATTCCCTCATTGCTTTAATTTTGTTAGGGTCCACTTTTACACCTTCATGAGATACAATATGGCCCAAATATTCCACTTCTTGAACCCCAAAGGCACACTTGGAAAACTTTGCATAAAGTTGTTTCTCTTCCAATAGTTGTAATACTCTGTCAACATGTTGTACATGCGCTTCCTAAGATTTGTTGTAGATTAGTATGTCATAAAAAAATAGTAACACAAATTTATAAAAAATGGATTGAAAATATAATTCATCAAGCTTTGAAATGTTAAAGGTGCATTAGTAAGTCCAAATGGCATAACCAAAAAAATCATAATGACATTCATGTTTTCTAAAAGTTGTTTGGGGAATGTCTTCCCACCTCATTCTTATTTGATGATAACCTGAATGAACATGCAACTTGGTAAATAATTTTTCTTTATGTAATTCATTTAATAATTCATCAATGACATGAATAGGAAACTTATCTTCGAGGTTCATTTTTTTGAGTTGTCTATAATCTGGACACATACACCATGAACCATCCTTTTTTGTAACCATCATCACCGATGAAGAGACATAAATTTGGCTAGGTTGAATAATGTCGACTTTCAACATTTCTTGGATCTTATGCTCAATCTCACTCTTCTATGCATATGGATAACTGTAAGGCCTAATGTTAGGTGGTGCACTTCCTGGCTGGGAATGAATAACATGGTCACGATCTTGAGTATGTGGAAGACCCTTAGGCTTTTCACCAAATACATTGAAATGATTGTTGATAACTATTTGGAAAATGTCATGAAAAGATCTTGAAAATTAAGGGCCATTGTTATCAATGATTGTAACCATTGGAACCCTAATACAACATCAAAACCACCCATTTTGATGGAAATCATGGGATTATTCAAAAACTACTCCCCCATGTTGAGCTTAATACTATGACACTTCCTAGAACAATTTATGGTACCTACACTTGAAATAATTACTTGAAACTCTAGTGCTAGATACATAAAACAATTGATATATTTTGCTATTTTGTAATTGATGAAATTATGGGTACTACCAAAATCAATCAATATTATTTGATGTATCCATGTATCTTGATGGTTTGTAGAGTAAAAATTTCAACCACTGCACATGACAAGATATTGTTGGAGTAATCTCGTATATATGGATCTTGTGATRGTTCCAATTCTTGATCTTATTTCTCTTCATAGGACTCTATGTAAAATAATTTATTCTCACCATATTTATGCCCCTTACTGTACTTGTTGTCACAATTGAAACATAGTCCCTTTTCTCTTCTTTCATCCATTTTTTGAGGTGTCAACCTTGTTGATTTAGGAGAGGGAAAATGGTGTTCTCTAGAGTTATCAGTGGCCACCCTTCTAGTAGCTGTATTTTTTTCCACTTTCCTTTCCACACTGAAATATTTCTTCAGGGATTTAGGTTTGAAGAGACACACCTCGTGTTGAATGTTCTCCTTTAAAGTGCCCATAAATAGATATACCAAATTATCCTCATGAATGTTCTTTACCCTAAGAATGAGCTTTTGGAATTGTTGAATGTGCTATGTAATTGGACCTTTTGCCGAAGATTTATCAATTGACTAAAGAATGCATTGCTCTTAATATCCCCATAATGTGATATCAATCCATTCGTAAAAAATGGACCAAGAGATAATAGACTTAATTTTTCTTTCACAAATCCATTGATACCCCACAAATTGATCATTTTCTAAATACAAGGATGCAATATGTACCTTTTACGATATTGGTGTTTAGTGTTGAGATGAACAAAGTTCACTCATATCTATTTATGTATATTTATGTTCATAACAAGTGTAGATAAAAGAATTGTTCAATTTGGAATATCCATGTTATAGGGTCTTTACCATCAAACTTCCTCATATTGATCTTTGGAATGAAGTGGTTCCTTGGTGCTAACATGAAAGCCTTGATGATGTGTATCTTGGAGTAATGAATGATCTTGAATTTGAGATTCAATATTTGTGGTCTCCAAATGTGATAAGATACTCCTCATATGTGATCAGATATCAACACCATTGTTATAATTATTTTCAATATTTCCTTAGATATCCATATCCTCGTTAGGGATCCTCTGTAAGAGAATGGTTTCTAGGGTCTTCATGGATTTTTGAATTTCTTTCTTATTTTAATTCATGGATTTTTGCATTTCATTAATCTTCTTTTCCATTTGATACCTAGTTTCATCTATCTTATTTTCCATATGTGCACTATTTTCATTCATCTTCTTTTCCATCTCTTTCCTATTTTCATCCATCTTATTTTTCTTTTCATATTCAATTTACATTTTTAGGGATTCCTGAGAATGTGATAAATCCAATAGTTTCAACATAATACCATTCATTTCATCAACTTAGTTCTTTAATTGGGTTTTATACTATTTTCAAAGTCTCCATTTTCTTTGGAAGTCATGTTTGTGTTTTATATGAAGTACTAGTATTATTTTTTGTAGAACCTTTTTCCATGTGAGAAAATAATAATTCTCATATTTTTCCTCTTTATCACAAGTTTTTAATCACCAAAAATAGATCTTCCAATAAAAATTTATGTCAATTGTAAGTTCCATACCTTTCAAACCCTTAATTGGGAGTATGTCTAGATGGCTGACCTTTTTCCTGGTATATATTTGAACTTTGAACCCTTATGAGTTTGAAATTTCGATCTGTAGCACTTTTATATGGCTTCTTAAACTCTTGAAAATTTCATAGTATGAACCTTCACTAATACACAATTATAACAAAAATACCAAAATGTCTTGTTTAAAACTGAATTCTAGATGAGTCAAAAACTCTATATTCCATATGATATATATCCTAACATATAATGACCCATAACCTAAAATATGTACCATAGGTACCTTGATATGTATTCTATATAACCTCTAAGTTTCTCTATCTTAGGAGACATAGAAAAAAGTTATAGAAAGAATCCCAAGATGACTTGTTTAAACATGAATTCAGGATGAGTAAAAAACCCTATCTTCCATAGGCTATATCTCCAAAATTACAACGACTCAGAACCTGAAATTTTTACCAAAAGTACCTTTATGTCTTCTAAATAACCTCCAAATTTCACTATCTGAAGCGACCCCCAAAAACATTTATAGTGAAAATTTCAAGATGACTTTCTTGAAGAAGCAAACCCCTAGGATTGATTCTCTCATACCAAATGTTATGATCCAACACCTTAAAAATGATAAGAAGTCAATGGATACAATCCACTTTGCGGGCGAAACCTGCTTTTACAATATATCTAATTCATGATACAATATTAGATGAGATAAGATCATCCTAAGACCCGGTCTCCTTGGTACACACACACACACACACATATGAGGCAAAATGGTACAATTATAATGAAATGGTATAATGAAGGGTTATAGACGACATACAATTTTCTTTTAAAAATCTAATTTTGAGGTCACGACCAAGCCAAACACCAAATTGGTGTTTGAGACCCCCTTGTTTGTGGGAAAAGGGACCCCTTCTGCGCAACAATTTGATTGGTAAAGTCTATGAAGGTATACATGCCCTACCCCCCTCTGGATTTGAACTTGTGACCTCTTGGGAGAAAACACATGTTCTTAACCATTAGGCCCACTTAGGTTGTAACACTATAAATGTAATAATTCAATATATAGGGATTAATAAGGGGTTTTATACATAACATAAGGCTTTTTCTAGGGATAAGAGAGCTTTTACACCTATCTAAGCTAGTTCCTAAGAAATTTTGGAGTCAAATTCTGACTTGTAAAACTAAAGAAAATAATAGGATTCCCCGAGGGACTAGAATTCCTACCTTAAAAATATTTACAAATTCCCCTATTATCATGGAAAAAATTTGAAACATCTACAAAGGATGAAGTTTTGCTATCAAATACATAAATTTTGGGGTTAGGAAACTCATAAAAAGGAAAGGTAAGGACAACGAAGGCTACCAAGTTGAAATCTTAAAAATTGGAGGGTCTATCCTTATCCCTCACATACATAAGCTCTTCAATTTAGTAGTCAAGCAGGGCTTCCCAAAACCCTGGTCTCAAATCCTCATTGTACTTATTTTTAAAAGCGACGATAAAAGCAATACCTCTAATTATAGGACCATTATGATTACCCCCATTTTAGCCAAGATATACATAAGTATTTTGGAAAATAAGATTAGCATATGGCTAAAAATCCATGGACAAGGAGATAAAGGCTAGGTTGGGTTTAGAGGCTATCATTCAATTGTAGACCACCTTTTTACACTTAGGATCATTGTGTAATACACCCATAATTAAGAAGACACCATTGTCATTAGTTTCTAGGTGCTTGCGTGGAATTAATTGTAGATTTAAGGAGACACATAATCCTTTTCTAGCTTAAACAAACTCTATATCTTCTCTCTAGCTTTTTATTTAGCAAAAACAAGCTATAAATAGTTGACACTTTCTCATTGTTCTATCCCTTCTCTATATAATATTTCCATGAAATATGATTGCATTTCCAATGGTTGCTTCTATGGTCATGAACCCAATGTACTCCATGGGAATTATTGGCTCTATAACTACCAGTTTCCTGAAAAATATACATATTTGTAGCAAAAAAGTATT
>JASDQU010250936.1:587-11689 GCA_032191745.1 Picea mariana
GAATAGAAAGTTCTCCAATACTTTATCATTTAAATATTCCTTCTTGATTTTGTCACTTTACTTTATCATTTAAATAATCCATCTTGATTTTGTCAGTTTACTTTAGCATTTAAATAATGATTTCTTCTTTTCAAGCACTTTTACTTCTTTGACCTTTTGGGGCTTCAAGCCATCATATGGGGGTCCTCCAACTTCATAAGGCCATAACTCTCAAACCATGAGGAGTTATGTGACATTCCACATACCACTGGAAATGGTATGACAAGAACTATCCATCTAGGATAGTTTCACCAACAACTTCATTGATCTATCTTCATAAATGCATCATATCAATGATCCATCAATTGGTTTCCACTTGGACATATATCATTCTCATCAAGTGCATCATATCAATGATCCATATTTATCAATTGGAAACCACTTGGACATATATCATTCTCATCAAGGACATCATATCAATCAATTACTTGACATCAAACAATGACATCAATCAAACCAAACCATTTACATCAATGACATATAATCCAACAATCTCCTAAATGACCAAACCATTGACATCAATGACAACATGATCAAACACCAATGTCCTCTGCGAAGCTTGGCTTTTTTGGCTTGGTGCACAGGAGCAACTGAATGTAATAAGATTGAACATTAATAAAGAAGACGAAGTAGTTGGTGGACATATCCCCACACTGGAGTGAACCACATATATCTTGTGTCTTTGATTTTCTTTATGCTTTGTTGCTTATGTTATGAATCTTCTCAGTGCTTTGCTTATTATGTATGTTAGATAGATCTGTTGATGCTTAGTGCTTAGAATGAATGAATGTTAGATATAACTCAGTGCTATGCACTAAATGATTGAAGTATCTTTATTTTTACCGTGTCAATCTATATTAGGGTTTGTTTTGTGATGTTAATGAAGCTAATGAACTAATGCATATGACATTTTAAGTATGGCTACAATACTGTGTGAAGTGTTATAATCAAATATCTGTGTCCCAACTTGGTTATAGACACCTGTGTCATATAACCCCCCTACTTCTACCTCGGGTGAGACTTTGCCTGCTTTGCAGGTGTTGCCGAAAGGGATGACAATTAGAGTTTTGTTGGTGCGTTGTTGAATCTTTGAACCCTGGGTCTTACCCTGTGCCAAAAAAGATCATCTTTGATTTTCTTGGTGACAACGAGGGGTCAACATCATTCTGCTGATGCATCAGGGTTGGAAGAGGAAAAATCATCAACAAGAAGTGCATCGATGAGAGAGAGATGAACCTCGCTGATATGTAGTGTATCAAAGAAAGTGGGAGGGAGTCAATTGGTATGCGATGCATAGAAAAAAATGTAAGGAATTCATCCTGTGAAAGATGTGTGTGGGGCGAGCATAATCGTGTGAACACCACCGATGTATCAACATTGATCATGCACACTTCATCGATGATAAGAATGTGTGTAGTTAGGTTTAGTGAAAGCACACTGGTGTATAAGTCAATCTCAAAGGATGGTGGCCTATGCATAGGAGAAGAAATCAATGGCATGCCAATGTAACGGTGGAATATGGACATGATCTTTAGTACGCTATGTATCAACGTAAGAAGAGCAAACTCACTGAAGTGTGGATCGAAGGGTTGAAGCGATCTGAAGAGAAACTACAAATGATAAGGCAAGGAAAAAAAGAATAAAAATTGAGGGTAGCCATTTGTATGAGAACGAGGGGATGAGGATTCCAGTAGGAAAAATTGGAGGGGGGGGGCAATTTCTTGTCTTAAAGTGATGCTAAAACAAGAAACTTAGGAGGTTGTTGTGCGCGCATGACAAACACATAGCATAATACTATTGGAATTATTGTAATTGATGCCAAAGGAATAGTGATTTCATTAATGTCATATTATTGCATTCAATGCACACAACATTTCCAAGATTGATTTATATATAGGTCTACAACTATATTAACAAATGGGTGCATGTGAAAAAGTAAAAAGTGAAATGGTGGTTTCAAACGCATGGGTTTGGGGTATTTTCCCATGGTATTTGGAATTAATTATTTAATGAATGGACATGTCCCTTCATGAATGGATATGAAAAAATATAAAAAGAGATAGCGTTGAGAGAAAGTGTGTGTGTGAAAAATGGATTAGCAAAGATTGAATTGTGAAATCAGTTTCAAGTCATCTTGGAATTTTTGCGATAATGTTTTTTCTATGAAATTTCAGACCCTGCAATTTGGAAGAGATAGAGGAGATATATTTTTGTACATGTGGTAAAAATATCAGATGTTGGTTCACTACACCTTTGGAGATATGCCCTATGGAAGTTAGGGTTCTGAAATGCAATTGAAATTAGTTTCAAACAGGTCAGCTTGGAACTTTATCGATAACTTATTTTCTATGGTTTTTGAAACCCTGAGATTTTGCAGAGATAGAGGAGAGATCCTCTATACATGTGAAAAAAATATCAGATGTTGCATCCCTAAACTTTTGAATATATGCATTATGGAATTTAGGGTTCCTAAATGCTTGTTAAATTATTTTCAAATGGGTCATCTTGGAACATTTGCTATAACTTATTTTTTGGGATGCTTCAGACCCTGATATTTTGCAAACATAGAGGAGAGATATTGGTGTACATTTGGTAACACTATCATATTTTGGTTTGTTATACTTTTAGAGATATGATCTATGGAAGTTAGGGTTCCTAAATGCTCCTTAAATAAGTTTCAAACAAGTTAGCTTGGCACGTTTACTATAACTTATTTTCTGGTATTTTTCAAACCTTGATATTTTGCAGAGATAGAGGAGAGATACATAAGTAACTCAGGTGAATTTTTTAGAATCGGAGTTGATTAGATATGTGGCATGCTATACAAATTATTTCTTGGGAAGAGGCCAAAAACAACAATCTTTGGGAAAGTTTCCATTTGGAAATTCAAATTTTGGTCAAGCTTGGTAACGAAAGAAGTAGTGAGAATACATAGTGAAGCAAGAAATAATGAGTAGACTTAGTAAAGGTAGAAGCAGTGGGAAAAACTAGTGAAGGAATACATAGCACTTGCAAACTCGGAGAAGGTTGGTGTAGCTCATAGATTGGTGTCTTTTTCTAAGTTGGTGCTTAGCGGTGGGGATTGGTGTCTCTAGTAGATTAGTTCCTATGAAGATTTGTAAGATACTGGTGTCTCTTGACAAGTTGGTTCTTAACAGTGAGGATTGGTTTCTATGAATTTCTAAAAGAGATTTGTGTCTCCTACTAAGTTGGTTCTTAGCAGTAGTTATTGGTGTCTATGAAGATTTCTAAGGGTAGGTTGGTGCCTACCAATATTTCTACTAGTAGGGATTGGTGTCTCCAGTAGGTTTGTGCCTACAAATATTTGTAATAGTAGGTTGGTTCCTACAAATAATTATAAATATAAGTTTCATGGTTTTCTCCAGAAAGGGTTTCCACATAAATCTTGTGTTCCTTGTTTTACAGTGAATATGTTATTCTTTTCTTATGGTTGATGAATGTTTGAAAAAGTAAAAAATTGTCTTATATTGATTCAACCCCCCTCTCATTATAGGTGTGTTATAAACACATACTCATAGGGTCTCCTATTAGGTACCAAATGTATTATAAATAGCAAAAAACATAAATATAGCAACAATTACTAGCGTAACAACAAAATGTAGAGAACCAAAACACCATAAATGATACATTTATTTATAGAAAACAATGTTCATTTGCCTCTTCGAGGGGACAAACTTCATCGGAGCAACGCTCTATTACAATAATTCACAAGGGAAATATTTTTCATGCCTCCTACTCTTATTTATTCTAATTCTATCTTTTAAGGAACATTCTAGAGGAATACATTTCTAGAAAAAGAAGATTTTATTAGGTCTTCTTACATTAGGCTTTTTCACATTATTAAATATGCCTTATTAAAAAATGTCTACCTTTATTACATGGAAAATATATTATTCTACCTATGTGAGGGATCAGGGAGTTTAGGTCCCTAACATGCCCTCCCCCTTGAATAATATCCCTATCCTCAAGGCTTGACATGAGAAAATTGTTGCAAAATGGAGGTTGGCTCCGAGATGACATCTTATAGAGTTGTATATTTCCATTGAAGTAAAACTTCCTTGATGGTTCTCTAACAGATATGAAGCTCTCTCTAGTCCAAGACTGCTTGTGGCTACAACCAAATGGAACCTTATTCATCCAACTCAAGGACACTAGTTTGAGTTTGGCACTTAGTTCAAATCACTTTCTTTAGGCATGAGATATGAAAAACATAATGGAGCTTAAAATGAATAGGTAGAACTAACTGGTAGGACACAAGACCCACTCACTTGAGAATTGTATAAGGACCATAAAATTTTGGAGAAATTTGCTGACAATGTTCATCTTTGAGAGAATTCTTCTTATAAGGTTACAGACAAAGAAAAACCTAGTCCCCTTCAGTAAATGGACGTTCAGAACGACCCTAATCTACTTGTTGCTTCATGTGATCCTAAGCCATGAAAAATTTTTGTTTAAGGGTATGGAGAATGTTCGCTTGGACTGTAAGATTATTTTCAACCTCTTGAACCTTGGAGACACTTGAAATTTATTACATAACTCATGGTGGTTTTCCCCATAGATTTCTTCAAAAGGATTCATTTGAGTAGCAACATGGTAAGATGTTTTTTACCACCATTCAGCGGGTAACCACTGAGCCCACTGATTTTGTTTGTCAGATGAAAAATACCGCAAATATGTTTCCATACACTTGTTGACAACTTCAGTTTGGCCACCAGTCTGGGGATGATAGGTGATGCTGAGATGCAATTGGGTTTCTTTGAGCCTGAACAATTCTTTCCAAAAATTATTGGTGAAATTTGGAGCTCAGTAAGAGACAATAGAATGAGGCATGCCATTAAGTTTGAATATATTATCCATAAATAAATGAGCCATTATGGATGCAGTGAATGGGTGTTTAAGAGAACATAAATGAGCATATTTGGAAAGATGATATACTACCACCATGATGAATGACTTATTGCTTGATTTGGGCAGGAAAACAATGAAATCCATAGAAATATCCCTCAAAATAGTAGGGGGAATCGAAAGCGATTAGAGTGTTCCCCGAGATTTGATTAATTTTCCATTATTGCATTGAAATATATCACATTCAGCCACAAAGGTGTGGACGTCCTATTTCATATTGTCCCAGATAAAACAACATTTCATGCATTCATAGGATTTGGTAAACCCAGAATTCCCAGTTGTGGGTGAAGCATGAAACTCAGAAAGCACCGTGGATTTGATTTGTGATTGTTTGGTTAAATACGAATTGTCTTTGTAGTGAAGCTCTTCATTGTGACAAGAGTACCCTTTGGAATATTGAGAATGGTGTTGCAATTATTGGATCAGGTGAGAAAGTTTGGGATCTTGCATCCATTCCTGGTGAACATCTTGGCGGCAATCTGGTACAATGAAAGAGAGGGAAAATAGGGACCCCTCTTCTTCATGCTTCCTGGAAAGAGAATTAGCAGCCACATTCTCTTTTCCCTTCTTGTAAATGATCTTATAATCATATCCAAATATCTTGGTCACCCATTTATATTTCTCCGGAGATGAAATTCATTGTTCCATAAATTACTTGACGCTCTGATGATCAATTTTAATTTGGAATTTTTTCCCCAATAGATAAGGATGCCATAGATCCATGACATGCATAATAGAAAATATTTCCTTTTCATATATTGATTGGACCAAATGTCTCTCCGATTTTTTTTTTCTAGTGAAATCCAAAGGCCTACCATCTTGCATGAGGACTTCCCCAATTCATTTCCCTGAAGCATCACATTCCACGACAAAAGTCTTGGTGAAGTCGGTAAGTTATAGGCTAGGAGTTTTTCACATGCAATATTTCAAGGCGTGAAATTATTGATCAGTGGTTGGAGTCCAAGTGAAAGCGTTCTTTTTAAGGAGAGAAATGAGAGGTGCCTCAATTTTTCCATAATTCTGAAAAAACTTACGATAATAACCCATTAAACCCATAAAACCATGCAATATCTTAAGAGTTTTAGGGTGAGGCCAATCCTTCATAGCTTAAATTTTCTTAGGATCCACCTATTGGCCTTGACAAAGTTTTGGAAATCCTTGGTCATGTTTGACCTATTTTGGAACTTCGATAGGTTGTTCGAAGGTAGAGCGCAAGTCGAAGGGGAGATTGTGGGATCTCGACCCCTTTTTAGGGAATATTTGGGATTAGGTTTTATGTAATGGGTATGGGATGTCGACCCATGGGTTTACCCATGTTTAGGCCCATTTTGTAATGAATAAATAGAAATCTAGGTGATGTAAGTAACAATGTATGGGTGTTGTGCTAGGTGCTAAGTATTGTGCTAAGTGCAAGTAATTGTAAGAGGCTTTGTGCATAGTGTATGTTGAGACTTGCAGAGCTAAGTGAAGGTCATCTGTGGTAGTTTGTGTATAGACTGTGAGAAGATTTTTGTTGTAGCATAACTCGGGGAAGGAGGATCTAGCNTATCCCCACACTGGGGTGAACCACGTATATCATGTGTTATAGTTTCTTTGTGCATTATGGTTGTATGTTAGTGATGTGATTTATGCTTAGTGCCGATATCTTTATGTATGATGCATCTGGTATGATATCTTAGTGCTTGAGTGATGTGAATAAATGCTAGATATGATCTTTTTCCATGTGCTAAGTGCTTAGATGTGTTAGATCTTGTTGAATACTGCATTGCTTTGTAATTAGGGTTTGAATCTGCGATGTGGATAAGGGTTAAATACTGATGAATGTTAACTACTAAGTGCTTCGTTAGTGTGGCATAATCACAGATCTGTGTCCTAGCTAAGGTTGCAGACACTTGAGTCATGTAACCAACCCTGCCTCTACCTTGGTTGAGACTTCATATGCTTTGCAGGTGTTGCTAAAAGAGTCGGTAGTTAGGGTTTTGTTGGTGCATTGTTGAAGCGTTGAACCCTGGGTCTGACCTTGCGCCAACAAATGGTTCCATTGTCCGGACTTGAAACTGTGACTGCTGGAAACTGACGAAAAGAAAGCTATGTGTGTAGTTCTGCTACTTTAGTGTGCAGTATTATACTTGACTTGTGAAGCTCTGTGCTCAGAAAATAAGTCTGATCCAAAGAAAAGAGGTAAGATCTTGAAGCTTTGTGCTCCGAGAAAGGTAAGATAAGTGAAATTTTTTTTTTCAAAAGAATGAATCTAGGTATGTTTGATAAATTTTGTTCTAGCCTAAAAACTAGGGCACAGTTAAAATAAATAAGATTTGATATGAATAGATCTGATAGAAATAATGAAAGGTATGTTATTCCTATGCATAGAAAGAATGTTTGAACTAAAAAATGGATGCAGGATCCTGGAAAGAATTTTTTGCAGGTTAGTTACTGTGATCCCAGTGCATAGTACAAGAAAGGCTGGGGATCATTTAAGAGAAAGAGAGGATTAACCCTTTATTATAGTTGAAGAAGACCAGGACATCTTGCTAAGGAATGCCCTGGTAGAAGACCTAGTTGTGTTTGCTGTAAATCTATGGACCATGAAGTTGTGCATTGTCCTAGCATGATTTCTAAAGTTTAAAAGATGAATATGAAACAAGAAAACTATGAGACAGGACAAGAAACTAAGGATATGATAGAACCACAGAAAGAAATAGAGACGGTATTACTACAAATGAAATAAACCTTGAATGATCACAAAAATATCAACTTATTAGAGCTCTTAAAAGAGAAAGTGTACATAGAAACAAGAATAGGAGACTTTGACATAGACTGTGTCTTCAATGAGGAAACATAGGTGAATATCATGACAGAAAGAACTTGGGAAATTTTGGGAAATCCTTCTATGGTTCCTTCATTAGGAGGAATAGGATTATTTAGAGGAAAGTTGATAACCCTATGTGGAAGACTTACCCAGACCTCTATGAGTGCTCATGGCACTTCGACAAAAGAATAATTTGATATCGTTAAGTTTGTTGAGAAGAGAACCCCATTTGATATCTTGCTAGGAAAAACATGGATTGAGAAAGATTAGATACAAAGGAAACAAGAAGAGGAGGACCTAGAACAAAAAAAGCAAGAACTAAGAGATTTCATGGCTAGGAAAATAACGCACTTATTGGAAGAACAAGAGAACCAGTCAAAGATACTAAGGACCAAAGATGTGGATGTCAAAGTTGAAAGGACACAGGATGAATGGAGACACCTGTTTGTATAAGAGAGTAGAGAACCTACCCCATAAAAAGAAGAAGTATTACCCTTGAATCCTATGAAATACCCTCCATAGTGTGAAGTTATCATGCTAAGAGGAGATAAGAATGATAATAGAAAGAGGAAACCAATGATTCAGATCATAGGAAAGAAGGCCAAACAACTCATTAAGAAGAGGGAAAAGTTAGAAAAATTACAAGAGGCTTCATAAAGAACTTCATAGAAGGAAGGTTTCAAGAACTCGAACTTCGCCGGAATATCAATACATCATAGATTGGCACTTTGCCATGAAGAAGAAATATGATTGTTGGAGGAAATATGACCATTCAATTGATGCTCCCAAATGGTTAGGAAAGAAGTTATGGCTTGAAAGTTCACCATTGGGCCATTGGGACCACGCCATAATGGATGGAATTGCATTGAATAAGGCTTTGCGACCCATTGAAAGAAACCGTTACAATAATATCTATTTATCCCATCGAGCGTTGCACCGAGAACACTTTTGCCAATTGTGATTATCCAAGACCACCGAGAACTAGTTGATTCTACACAATGATCAATGAGACCTCGCCATCCATTCTATTACATTGAGCATTGTTCACTGACTTGAGATATCATATCTCGAGTGTGCATTTTGGACGAAATTAGTGTAGCAGAAAAATCTTTCGAAGAGATTCTAATAGACCTCATGGCCGAGAAGCTGATGTTTGCAGGCATCCAAGCCTCATCAATGCGAGGAGAGAAAGCCTCCCCGTCGACTGCTCATGGATTTGGACCATCCCGAGCTGTGACAGAGAAAAGATCCAAGCATCATGATGACTTGGCAAATGCAAAGCTAATTCCATCCATCCTACCAGAATACATCCCACCCCTGGTCGGTGTGTTGAGTCATGACAGTGTCAAGAGGGACTTTGACCACACATTCATCACTACGTACCTCCTGAAGGGAATACAAGCATTCAAAACACATTTGGAGAGGATTCCAACCTTGAGGATTAGTGAATATAACCTAGGATACCGCAAGAGCTATGGCATGCTCGCACCTCACAAATATTTAACCAAGACCAAGGGGAAGAAGTCAAAGATCATGCCCCAGTCGTGGACTATGGACATCGCGAGTTCCACTGTCTTTAACATGATGAAGATACCACATTTTGGAAGGCACCAAGAGGTTAACACATGAATTAAGATCCTATTGGCATGCTTCCATGGAGGGTATATATGGTTAGACAAATGCATCATCGTCGATACAGCACTGATCCATAGGATCACTAGATTGAGCATGTAGGGAACAAACTTGAAAGATTTGTATCTAGGGAAGGCTACAGACCGTACCCTGGCACAGAAGATCAAATACACCTACGATGATGTAGAGAAAGGGACACGAGGCTACAAGGTAGCCTCCATTCAGAATGGCGCAGTGCACCTTTCTTTCCAGTTTATTGCTGGTAAGCTACTCCAGAAGAATAGACCCACGTAGATCACAGGGTTTATTGTTGACCTCGTAGGAAAATGCGTGGAAAGTCTACAGATGAACTGGGCTAGTTACCTAGTCAATCAATTAGAATTGGATTGTTGCAAAGCTTAGGATCAGGGATATGAGTTCCATTTTAGCTGATTGTTGATCCTAATCACATTCATTTCTTGGGATATGCCGAAAGGTGCGACCTTCGCTAACATTGAACCGTTTGAGCCACTAGCTGCAAAGTTCACCACGCTCTAGTATTTGAGCAATATGGGGAAACAATGTCCGCCAAATGTAGTATTCCATACCTACTACCTATAGCTGAAGAGGGCTATTAAGTCTTCCCCTCGTATGATGTTGAACACCCTAGAAAGTTTCATGCCCCTTATGAAGTTTTGCGCATATAGGCATTTTATTTATATTACTGCGTGCATTGACAAAAGTAAAGAAGAGCTTTAGTCCTACTACAAACTCACAGAGGAGGACCTAGAAGAAATCACTAAGGAATGGCCCATAGAGTTCCTTATACTAGTCGACCAGGCAGAATTGTCTGATCCCAACCTCATTGGAAGTTCAGTGGTTAGACGCGAAGAGTATGATGTACCCAGCAGTAGTAGGAAGAAAAATAAGGAAGATGTACAACAAATACACAACACATCAGAAGAGACTGCATCAGATTCACCTAGTAGAGGAGGAGACGATGAAGTGGACAAAGAAGAGAAAGAAGGGGAAGAAGACAAGAAGAAGTAGGGTGAAGTAACACCACCTAGGAAACCCCTTGAAGAGGCAGAGACATCCAAGAAAAGAAAGGTTTCCCC
This sequence comes from Picea mariana, assembly GCA_032191745.1. Lineage (NCBI taxonomy): Eukaryota > Viridiplantae > Streptophyta > Pinopsida > Pinales > Pinaceae > Picea > Picea mariana. Next base: position 11,091 of record JASDQU010250936.1, read on the forward strand.
AACGAAACCTACATCGTGGATGAAGTCCAAAGCGAAATAACCAAATATGTAGACTATACTCACGGTTGATGACTTTCAATTCATTATCATAGCTATATCAAACGCCCTTGAAGATATTTTGCATAGAACTGAAGCCAAACAAGAAACCATGTATGAAAGGATTGAAGCAGATATGAGAGGAGTACAACAAGCCCTTCATTCCAGCTGTGCAATTTCCACTACATCCGCACCACCAAAAGAACCAGAGTTGGGAGATGAGCCTTCCCAACTCTGTAGAATAGCTGATGTGACCAAATATTGCCTTCGTCGCGTGTAGGAAGAAAGAGAACAGGCCACAGTGGCCCTGAAGAAAGCACAAGAGGAAATCATAGAGTGATGCCGAGTTGAACAACAAGAGAAGGATGAGCTCCAAATCAAGTTCAAAGAGGATAGAGTGAAAATCCATCAAGAGAAAGAACAACTGCTCATGAAGCAGGTTGGAATTAAAGAAGCAGTCCACAGAGCACTTCGCTCTGTGATGGGCTTAGAGAAAATGGAGGAAGACCTAGTGGAGAATCAAGTGGCGAAGCTTGTTGAATCCATTCAGCAACTTCAACATA
>JASDQU010250938.1:0-16345 GCA_032191745.1 Picea mariana
CGAACCCAAGTAGCTGATCTGGTTCCATCATCGATCAGCCCCACTCTTCATCAAAAGAGTGACACCAAAGTGGTCGATCTGTTTTCATCCTCAGTCAATCCCACTCTCCCATTAGAGAGTGACATCAAAGCAGTCGATCCGTTTCCACTTGTTGATCCCATTCTTCCCTTGCAGAGTGAAACTCAAGTGGTCGATTTGGTTCTGCCATCGGTTGATCCCACTCCTCCTTTGATGAGTGCCAAAGTGATTGATCCAGTCCCTTCCTTGATCAATCCCACTCTTCCTCTGAAGGGTGCCAAAGTGGTTGATCTAGTTTCTCCATTGGTCGATCCCATTCCTCCATTGAGGAATGTCAAAGTGACTGATCCAGTCCCTTCCTCGATTAGTCCCACTCTTCCTCTGAAGAGTGCCAAAGTGGTCTATCCAAGTCCACCTTTGGTTGATCCGATCCAATCATCGATCGATCCTACTCTCCTTCTAGAGAGTAAACCCAATACTGCCCATGTTTTTCTCGTTAATACAGACTCTATCAGATCGGGGGGCATTCCTCCTTCTCTTGCGAAACCCCCTCCAAGTAATGAGGCCACCCTTTTTGATTGGGGTGTGCTAACTAGACCTCAGCTTCCCTCTCACATTCCTTTTCAGATTAAAGTACAGGTTCATGGTCGAGACATTCCTCAAACGTTGATAGATGAAGGTGCGTTCGTTAGTATTTTGTCTTTTGTTGCTTGGTACGCTTTGGGTTGTCCACAGCTTGCACCAGTTACATAGAATCTGTTAGCTTTTAACAGAAGAACTAGTCAACCTTTAGATATCCTTCCTCAGTTTCCTATAACTTTGGGAGGGAAAACTTTCTTTATCGATGTCATGGTAGTCCGAGACCCCTTGGATTTCGCTTTACTCCTTGGGCGAGATTATGTCTATGCTATTAAAGCTCTTGTATCCACCCTTTTTTGTGTGATATCTTTCCCTCACGATGGAAGAATTGTGACTATTGATCAACTTTCATTCATCGGCCCCGACTGGGTTACCTCCCTAAGTGGTTCTTATATGAAAATAGTATTACTCCCGCCGCATGTCAATTATGTGGCGTTGTCTCCCATGACCTCAACTTCCGACAAGTTGGATCCGGTAGTGGACATGGTGATTTCTTCGACAGGATTATTGGAGCCTGATCTCCTTACTCCTATCACGACTCTCGACATGTGTCCCTTCTCGAGTGATTATCTTCCATCCGATGAAGTTCTCTTGGAAGCCATGACCGAGTTTTGTCCCTTGACATGGTACCCTTCCAGAGCACTATCCTCTTGGAAGCCATGATCAAGAGGCAACAACGAGCACAGTTTCTCTTCTCTGTGCCAAGCTCGTTAAAAAATGAAATGGAGGTCATGGGCATAGTTCTTTTCCTGTGTCAAGCCCGTTAAAAAAAATGAAATAGTCACCTCTCTTGAACCTTGTTTTCATACACCCTTCTCCTTTTTCTCATCTACTAGAGAAATTAGTGACGACCTCAAAGCCGGTGAATGAATTGAAGCTTGGAGGGCATGTCTCCAGCCTTTGATGATATTTCTAGAGTTAAGCCACTAGCTTTCAAGATGGGGGCATACCGATCTTAGTCTTTGTTCTTTCTCGTGCTCGTAAATACATGAGAATGCATCCAGGTAGACTTTTATCTCTTTTTTGGACCTGTATGGATACACGAAAAAGGAACCCCCTGGAGTCTCCTTTAAGCTCTTTTCAGACTCTCTAAACATGAAAATATTGTCGAGTGATCTTGCTTTCTTTCCCACTCATTAAACGGTTTGAAAGGGCGTCTTTTGAGTGATAATTTATCTCTTTCTCAGCCTCGTGAGACTAACTGTACGAAAAAGGAACTGAGAGAGTTCTCTTTTAAGTGTTTTTCTAGACTCTATAATCATGAAAAACCTTCGAGTTTTTTGTCTTTGGACTCGCTAAAACAAACATCGATAGGTCCATATGGGACCGAAACCTTACTTCTTCTAGTTCGTTAAACAAAGGAAGATGAACTTATCAAAGGTAAGTTTTATTGAGCATGTGTTATCCTCCTCGAGTTCGTTAAATTAAAAAGAGGTACTCATCTATCTAGATGGGGAAAAAATTGAAAGAAGCAAGCCAAGCAGTTTTTGAGAACATTACCAAGTAACTCTTAGAGTCACCCTTTGAACATGACACTTTGTTTTTCCACACATTATAATCCACTAAACCTCTACACCGAGCCAATCCTTTGAGTTTCTTTCACTCCTTTGGGTCACCTGACGTAAGTCACAGCATCCACTGCATCATTAAGTTTTGGTCCATGTCATGTTTCTGCTTTTGTGCCTCAATGTTCAAGGGAAGTATCTGCCTCGAGATTCAACCATCACAAATATCTTGTCTCAATACCCATGTCAGTCCACGTTCATTTGATCTACCAATTACATCTCTATGTCCATTTCATGTCGTTGATGGGGGATGCATCAAGGCCCTCCTTCGACGAGCCTATTCCTGTCAACTTCAACACATTATCTAGGAACTAGACTTAGAAACCAGTTAGTACTTTGGGACCTGCATGCCTCAATGGCAGGCCTCCTCACGTTTGACAGTGGGTTTACATCATTGACCTTTGATCGGATGATTCCATGGATGTTCGACTTTAGCTCGTCCATTCACATTCATTGGAATGTACTAGAGTACCTTGGGACTCATTGACATTAATGGTGATTTCCCTTGTGCTTGTTAACGGTTTACATCATTGACCGGTAATCAAGTGGTTTCTGCCATGTTTGACATCAGGACATCTATTCACATGGTTAGATTCATACTACATTGGGATCGGTAAGAAGACCCTAGGTTGAGTGATCACTTTGATATGTACTTTGCCCAGGTTGCAATGGAGTTTCTCTTGAACAATGACACATATGTTGTGGCATAGATCCACTTTGTATTGGTCGTGGCTATGTCTTGTCATCTCATAGATCCACTATGTATTCTTCATTGCTATGATCAGTTCATGTCATAAGAGTATAGATCCACAGTGTATTTTGGCTATACCTTTTTATCAATACAATTATGGATCCGTAGCGTATTTTATGGCAGCAATATCTTGCAAGTCTTTATCACCCAAGCATACGTATGCCTGGCTTGGGTTTGAAACATGTCATAATATTTGTTGGATGTTTGTGTGCAGCTTCTGTCAGGTTCTCTATGTCTATACCCTTGCTTGAAAGTCTACAAAGAATTTCAGTTATCAGTTCCTGTCTTCTAACTTCATACTTTGGGGGGAAATCTGTTACACATAAAAAATACTCACTTTGATAGTCTCGCAAGTGTCGTCATTACAAAGGTCACAAGTGTCGCAAGTGTCAGGGAAGTACACTGCCATGATGGCTATGTCATGCATGTAAAAGACATCAGGAGGACACTTAGCACATGTCAAACACTTGATTTGGAAGAGGAGGAAAAGTTAACTGGTCTCATGAACCTTTTGCCATCTGAAAACACTCAAAAAACTAAGTTTTGGAGGAGAGCGCTCCCTTATACCTCTTTTGGGAGTGCTAGCACTCCCCCTTACACTGTCTGGGAGCATTATGAAGCTCCTTTGGCCCTTCTAGGGAGTGCTAGTGTCTTTAGGACTGCTGGCGCCCCCCTTAAGCCTACTGGGGAGCGCTATAGTGCTCCTATGGCCCTTTTGAGGGAGCGTTGCCTATTCTAGGCAGTAGTTAAGTTGTTGAGATAAATGGGGGAAGGATCCTTTCATTCTTGGAAGGCAGTTGGATTCGAATCCCTAGTCCAGCCATGGTCTTAGGGCAGATCCTCAACTGAAGGAGGAAAATCCTCAACTTCCCCAAGGATATCTCAAGTGGTTAAAGCCTCTCCAAGGTTATATAAGAAAGCCTTTCTCATGGTGAAAGGGGATTGGAAAAGGGAGAATCACACCAAACCTATGATCTTGTAAGTGGTGCTGGAATAGAGATAATTTGGGAACAAGAGACATATGATCTCATAGGGAGCAATCAGTGAAGCTATCATCATTCAGATCATGGATCTTTTGAGCAAGGGGTAGAGAAGGAGGACTTGACAAAACTGCTGCAATCCATCTACGGCTTTAAGCAATGTTTTGTCCTCATTAATATAATTTGCTTGGCCTGTTTCTTTCTAATTCATGCTCAATCTCACATGAATTTGTCTCTTTAGTAGATAGACCTATTTCGGACTAATCTTGATAGAGTAGGAAGTGGTCATACTTTGTTTGTCTACAGGGCTTATCAAGGAGTGAAAGATTGGAGCTCAATTCGGAGCATGCAGGGACAAACACTGATAAAAGGTACTTCTTTTCTCCTTCCTCCTCACAAACTAGTCCACCTAGATATAAAAGGAAGTCAGTGACCATGATAAGCACTTTTTTTCTTAGAGTTAAGAGTCTATCTCTTTGAGGAGATCTACCTGTCCATAGGGATATTTTCCTTCAACACCCATGCAATATGGGAGAAACCCAACATGAACTTGCGGTAGAAATTCACAAGTCCCAAGAAGCTCCGAAGCTCAGTGAGTGTTATTGGGGATAGCTAGTCACATATGACTTGGATATTGGCTGGATCCACATGTATTCCATTCTGATCAATGATGTGGCCCAGGTAATGGACCCTGTCCATGCCGAAGGAGCATTTTTCTAGGTTGGCATATAGCTTGTGTTGTTGCAGGGTGTGGAGAACCTGCTAAATATGCTACAAGTGTTCGGCCCATTTCTTGCTGTAAATTAGAATATCATCTAGATACACCACTAAAAAAGTATTGGTGAATGGTCACTGGATATCATCCATCATCCTCAAGTGGCTGGAGCATTTTTCAAAGCAAAGGGCATGACCAACCGTTCAAAAAGTCCTTCCTTTGACTTGAAGGCAGTCTTCCATACATCTGTCTGTTCTATTGGGACCTGGTGGTAGCCAGACTTCAAATCAATCTTACTGAAGTATTTGGCCCCCGTGAGTTAATTAAGGAGGTCATTGATTTAGAGAATCAGGTACCGGTTTCTGACAATGATTTTATTCAGAGCCCGATAATCAATACAGAGTTGCCAGGTTCCATCTTTATTCTATACCAGCACGATTGGGATCTCGTAAGGTGATGAGATGGGGTGGATGTGCCCCTTGTGGAGAAGTTCTTGAATCTGTTGATTGATCTCCTCATTCTCTAACAAAGAGAGACGATAGACTGGCCCATTGGGCAGTGGTGCACCAGGGGTCAAATTGATGGGGTGCTCGACTTGGCAGTGCAGAGGTACCTCTGTAGGTGAGGAGAAGATATCTGAGTATTCTTCCACGACCTTATCTACTTGCTTCTGCTATGTGGAGAGGTCGGACGCAGAGACCCTAGATGTGGCTATGATATTTCACTTATTCTGAGAGCGAATCATGAAGAAGACAAACTTCCCCATCTGAGAGATGACCTTCCTGCATTGCTTAGTAGAGATCAAGGAAATAGCACAAGGTGGGACTGCCTTAGGTATTCTGTACAATTTCCTGTTCAAAGTAATAATAACACTACGAGGCCTAGACTCATATACAGCATGAAATTTCCATAAATAAGGTTGGCCCATAAGAACATCACAAAATTTGATAGGAGAAACAACACATAATGCCTCATCTTTGAGGGTCTTGATGCTGTACAAAAGTCAACACTATTGGCTGACGTGGAGATCGCTTCCTTGGCAGAGCCATCCAATGGTCTAGAGTTGTGGGTGTGGAATTTTTGGCAGGGCCAGCCACTTGATGACCTCTACCGAGATGAGGTTCTTTTGGCTACTGCTATCAATGATGAAGTGCAGCGGGGTGCCTTTTACCCACATCTGTGAATAGAAGAGGGAGTCTCCTTCTTCTGGCTCATCTGGTTCACTAGGCTGGAGCTTGGTGGTAGCAACGGTGGCACTAGGTTCCACGTCAATGATCCATATTCCCCTTTCTAGTTCTATCTCAGAGTCAGAATCTGCATCTAATTTAAAGGCTTTCACTTCGGCCACTAGCAACTGCTTTGAGTGACAGCCAGCAGTGTTATTCCAAGGACTCTTATGGAAGTCGCACCACTTCCCGGTATCTTTCTTTGTCTTTCCGATGTCCTTTACTTGTGGCTTGTACTAGTTGTCTTGATATTGTCCATCTTTTATCTATCCTTTGTTTGGTGGGTTGGGGCTGCCCTTTCCTGGCTTTTGTTGTGAGGGCTTCCCAGGCCCAAATTGCTGCATATTTTGTTTGAGCTTCTGCTCAATTTTGACGGCATATCGGTAGGTCATGCCCAAGGATGAGATGTCTAGAAATTCCGTTTCGGTCTAGATGTATCTATGCAGAGCACCGAGATACTTGAGCACCAGATGTCACTCCGAATCTTTGATACCCAACTTTGTGCGCAAGGTATGGAAGATATTTGTGAAATTTGGCACTACTTGGTCTCTTTCTTGTCACAGTGTGGTCCATTTCGTATACAAGTCGTCATAATTTTTGAAAGGGTAGTATTGTTCCTTAATAGCATCCATGAAGGATTCCCAGGTGGCCATGACTGAAAATAATGAGGTTTCCTCAGTTTCCTTTAGCTCACAGATATTTTCCCACCAATCTTTGACATGGGGAACAACTTTGAGGAGCGCAAAATTAATCTTTTCTCTATTCAAAAAGTTATGAACAAGAAAATACCCTTCTAGTAGATTCAACCACTTGTCTACAACATCTGTGTCTATCTAACCTTCAAATATAGGAATATCAAACTTTATTTGTACTTTGAAGAGGGAGGCACCTCCATTCGAAGAAGATGCATCTCCTGTTGGTAGTCGCCGAAGGATTTGCACAAAACTATCCATCATCTCGTTCCTCTGTTGCATGAGTGCTTCCTCAATAAAAAGTTTGAAAGGATCTCCTATCCCATCATCTTTATTTTCTCCTGCCATGGGAAGTCACTTGGGTGTGCGAGAGCTTCTGTCCTCAAGAGAAACAAGTTCAAGACCCAACTCTTTGTACTCCGACCTCGTTGGGGACATGCATTAAGATGACAAGGAGCAGACCGCTCTGATACCACTGATCCAGATTTTATGAGCATAACAAAATGAATAAAGATTATTAACAGGTTCTTAACACAAAATAGCAGAGATACAATAAAACTAGTTTTCTATTCAATAACGAAATAAGATGAAACTATAAAATGCAGTGGAAACAAGCTTGTTGGAATGGTGGCGTCTTATCTCTGAGAAGAGATGTGATGGCAGCATGAATTCGCAAGAAGAAAGTTATGATGAGGCTGTAAAGGCATTTTTACAATAAGCAAGAATGCCAAAAACCCTATACATCCAAAAACCTAACCCTAGGAGATGAAGCGCCAAAAGTCATGTGGGCCCCGTTTGGGTAAGCTAGTACATCAAATGCCCGGGGTCGTAACTTTTGCATACGATCTTCATTTTAGGCATGTGATAGCCCGTTGGAAAGGTATTGTCGAGGAAATTGATGCAGGAGCATCATCAATAACAAGTGAGTGCAAGTAGCACCGACACATTTTTGGCACATGTTCAAAGGTGTTTAAATTGTTTTGAAGTAGGATGCACCAAACATAAATGAAATAGTTAAGAAAGGGTGTACTTGTGATTGTAATCATACCTTGAGCATCCGACTCTCATCTGAAGGATTAAGAGGCATTTATTCTAGTAAATGTAAGTAGGTAGAATTAAATTCTTGATTAGAAAGTTTTAGGAGCGGAGGGAAAACCGACTATAGACACCCTCATATTGTATCATTATAACATTATCAAACGAAGAGAGCATAGGAGAGAAGAAGCAGAGAGTTGTGTAAAGTAGAAACCCATGTATAGAAGTTCTAGATTAATACAAAGATATTTAGTTTAGACTCATGGTGTTCAATTGTTTTCTGTGTTTGTACATGTTGATTGATATATGCTTGTTACTCTCTGTTATGCATTTGCTTTGATGCGTGAATGTATGATTTCATATTGAATGTTTGAAATCTAAAGAGAGGGAGAGTAAGGAATGAGTTTCAATTGTTTCTCTCTTTGAGCAAGAGTTTTCCTGCAAGGAGTACAACAAAATTGTCCACAAGGTGTGCATTGACAGAAATCAGAGTTTGTCTCTGAAATCTCAGGAGGGATAACATTGTTCTCATTCTCATAGAAGTGCAAATAAAGCAGAGGAGCCGTGCAAAGTGTGCGCTGGCCGAGTAGAGCCTCAGAGTTTGCAACCTGAGGGATTTGTTGAAGGACTGATGTTGCAAAGAGAGTGCAGAGAGTCTAAGAATTCAAATACTTGGAAGTGTTTGAAGGGTTGCCACAAGGAATGCGTGCAGGAGTCTTTTTGAAGACTTGAGTTTGTGGTCAAAACTTAGAAGAGTTAGTGCCTTGAAGTGTTGAAAGGAGGTGTAGTGAAGTTTTTTTGCAGGTGGACAAGTTCCGTGAAGGGATACCTTCTTCATTTCACAAGAGTTGTCAAGGAGGCAATGAATGGTTGGAATTATCCATGGAGAATTTGCGAAGTGCCGAGAGCCATCAGATCTTGTAGAGGAGCAAGAAGGATTATGGTGATTGTTTTTCTAAGTTTAAGCTCAGAAGAAATAGGGCCGTAGGATCCAAGCTGACGAGGGTCGTTGGATCGCTTGTGAATACTCATTTCATAGTTCAGAGGTTTGAAGGTGCAGAAGAATCCAACAGTGGAGAGTGGACAGGTGGCATACTTGTCGAAATAGAGGTCAGAATTTCATTGACCATTTCGAGGTTTCATGAGTTGGAGAACTGAAATCCTTGTAACGAGATTCGCGAAATAGCGAGGTGCAAAGTCCTGAAGGGGAAAAAAGATTTGTGTGGGGCCAACTATTGGTGAAGTGTGTCGAAACTCGGCATTTTGGCAGTTCAAAGGATAGCAGTTCGAGACTTGTGTCCCAAAAGTCCCGAAGTCACGAATTACGATAAGGAGTAACAAGGAGTTTGGGATCTTGGCACTTCGGGTGTCGGGATATAAAGGAGGCAGCGCTTTGGGAAGTGAAGTTGTGAAGTGCCAAAGTTGGGCATGAGGGACACGTGTTAGAACCACAAGGTGGTCCTATGTGATAGATAGGTGGACACGCGTCACCTAGCAAAAGGAGTCAACACTCCCTTGACTTCTCGCATCTCGGGAAGTAGTGAGATAAGAGAATGGGGACTCAACGTTGGAACTTGTGAAGTGGTGAGTAATGAGAGGTGCTAGTGTCAAGTCTAGCTGGTGGTCACACACGAAGGGTGCTGACAAGGGAAGGAGACATACCTATATCATCATTTGGGGTATTGTGAGATTGGGAAGGAAGAGTCGAGAGTTTTGACTCATGAACTCGCGAGTGGCGAGTTGTGACAAACGCCTTCTGGGTTAGGCCTTAGTCATAGCACTGTGGTCACATGGAGAAGTGTAGCTCGCACCTAGCATTGTTCATGTAGGGGAGATTTCGAAAGGACTTGTGGATCGATTGAATTGAGATTCCAACAAGGAATCACAAGAGCCGATTCGGTTCAAAGGAGACAAAGAACGATCTTGTGAGAAAACTTCAGCCTGAGGGTTGGGGAGGTCTACGTCAGTGTGGTATCGGAGCACAGAAAGATTTCTTTTCTTTCTGTAGTAGGGAAAAGAAAGATTCACCATGCCACTGAGGAGAAGAGACATGCAAACACCCGATCCGCCAGAGGAGAGGGAAATGCCAGAAGAAAGGGTTAGGCAGGTGCCAAATCCAACCATGGAAAGAGATATGCATGACATATGTGCTAGACTCATGGACATGGAAATAAAATAGAGGCGCACAACCGGTGTTGGAGATTTCAGTGAATCTGAAAGTGAAGATGAAGATAGACATGAAGGAGAGGAAGTTACAACAGAGGATGCAACAAATGAATGTTTGATTAGGGTGGTTTCAAGAATGAGTGCTAGGGAAAAAATGGACATTCCAGTATATGAGGGAAACATAGATGTTGAAGAGCTTCTAGACCGGATTAGAGCTCTAGACATGTATTTTGATTATGAATATGTCGAGGAAGACAGGAAGGTCAAACATGTTGTCACAAGATTGAAAGGACATGCATCATTGTGGTGGGATGAGCTACAAGCTGACAGACACTGCAAAGGAAAGCATAAAATCAAGAGTTGGGATAGGATGGTTGCAAAGATGAAGGAAAAATTCATTCCTAGGGATTACTAGATTAGTCTATTTCAGAGAATGCAGAATTTGGGACAGAAGATGATGTCATTGAAGGAGTACACTAAAGAGTTCTACAAGATGAACATCAGGGCAGGTCATCGTGAAAGTGATGATGAAAAATTTGCTAGATATATGAATGGTCTACGATATAACATTCATGATGAGATGAGCATGATGACCATCTGAATGGTGGAAGATGCTTATCATATGGTTCTGAAAGCTGAAGAGAAGATGAGTCGAAAGTAGGGTCAAAGAGGCCGAGGGAGATGTCAAGCCAAAGGCAAAGCAGTTTCCCAGGATAGGAACCAAAAACAAAAATAAGACTAGAAGAAACCTCATACTCATACTAAGAGAGGTGGAATTTCAGAGAGGGGACAATATGTTGATGGAAAAACTTTTCCTCATGCTAGAGGTAGAGGAAGAGGAAGAGATGGAGTGGTGAAATGCTTCACATGTGGAAAGGTTGGGCACAAGTATTATGAATTTCCAGATAAGAAGAAAGAAGGAGGTGAGGCTCACATTTCTGAAGCATAAAGGCAGAATGTTAAGGCAGAGGATGCTGAAGGCGTAAGATCAATGGTGATGAGGAAAGTTCTCTTAACGCCAGAAGAGGAGGTGGAGAATTCAGTGCAAAGGAACAATCTTTTTCGGACTGCTTCCAAGACCAAGGACAGGGTATGCAAGGTCATTGTGGATAGTGGTAGCACAGACAATCTCGTTTCTACGGAGATGGTAGAAAATATGGAGCTGGAGACTATTGAACATCCAAGTCCATACAGAGTTTAATGGCTACAAAAAGGACATCAGGTAAATGTCACTAAACAATTTTTAGTTGAATTTAAGATAGGAGGATATAACGAAAAGATATTATGTGATGTCATTCCCATGGATGTTTGTCATCTATTGTTGGGTAGACCATGGAAATATGACAGGAATGTGATTCATGATGGGAGGAAGAACACATACACCCTAGAGAAGAATGGGAGAACTCACATGTTGTTGCCGATTAAGGACTAGGAAGTAAAACCTGAAGTAAGAAATGTTGTACTTCTCATGAGTGGGAAGGAACTTCTTATAGAGGTTAAGAAGAAGGAGGAACCACAACTCATTGTGGTCAGGAAGCCTAAAATTGTTTTGACCAGCACAAGAGTGGATGATCTACTAGAGGAAATCCAGCAGCTCTTGGAGGAATTTGCTGATATAGTAGTGGACGAACTACCTTGTTCGTTGCCACCTATTAGAAGTATAAGTCATCACATTGATCTTATACTTGGAGCTAGTTTACCAAACAAGGCAGGGTACAGATTGATGCTGCAAGAGAATGAAGAGGTCAAAAGATAGGTCCAGGATTTAATGGACAAAGGGTTGATTAGAGAAAGCTTGAGTCCATGTGTTGTTCCAACAGTGCTCAGTCCAAAGAAAGACGAAGGCTGGAGGATGTGTACTAACTCGAGGGCAATCGACAAGATAACCATCAGGTATAGATTACCATTTCCAAGAATGGATGATTTGATGGATTGCTTAAGTGGGGCCAAATTTTTTTCAAAAATTGATTTGAAAAGTGGTTATCACCAAATTCGTATGAGAGAAGGAGACGAATGGAAGACAACATTCAAAACCAATGAAGGGTTCTATGAATGGCTTGTCATGTTGTTTGGTCTAACAAATATGTTGAGCACTTTCATGAGGTTGATGAACGAAGTCCCGAAGGAGTTCATCAGAAAATTTGTCATAGTATATCTTGATGACATATTGATTTTCAGTAAAACAGAGGAAGAGCATCTTAAGCATTTGGCTACAGTGATGCGGAGGCTACAACAAGAGAAGTTGCTAATTAATATGAAGAAATACTCATTCATGAAGATGGAGCTCATTTATTTGGGCTTTGTTATTTCTGCAGATAAGTTGAGGATGGATCCAGATAAAGTGGAGGTAAATAAGAATTGGCCATCGCCAAAGAATATCTTTGAAGTTTGAAGTTTTCATGGATTGACTAGTTTCTACAAAAAGTTCATCAGGAATTTCAGTGGAATTAGTGCACTGATGATGGACATAGTGAAGAAAAGACATAAGTCTTTTCACTGGATAGAAGAAGCAGAGAAAAGATACAATTTGTTGAAAAGGAAAATCACGGAACAACCAATTTTGGTGTTGTCGGATTTTAAAAAGACATTTCAAGTAAAATGTGATGCAAGTGGATTTGCAATAGGGACAGTCTTGAGCCAAGAAGACAGATTGATAGCATACTTCAGCGAGAAGCTGAATGAATCCAAAGTGAAATACTCCATGTATGACAAGGAGTTCTATGTTATTATTCAGGCATTGAAGAAGTGGAGACACTACTTGATTCCTAAGGAGTTTGTCTTATACAGTGACAATCATGCTTTGCAATTTGTGACTCAATAGGAGAAGTTGAATCAAAGACATGTAAAATGGGTTGAATACATGCAGAACTTTACTTTTGTAACTAAGCATATTTATGGAACTGCTAACAAGGTTGCTGATGCTTTGAGCAGGAAATGTTTGCTATTGCAAGAGTTTAGAGTCAAAACACTGGGTTTTGATGATCTCCAGAACATGTATAGAGATGATCCAGATTTTAAAAAAGTGTATGAGGCGACTGAGAATCCAATTCTCAGGGATAGAAGCCAATCAGCCGAATACATGATCCAAGATGGATTGTTATTCAGGGACAATCAGTTATGTATTCTGAAGGGCTCCATGAGGGAGAATCTGTTGAAGGAGAAACACAGTGGAGGATTGGTCGAGCATTTTAGTCATGACAAGACGTTCTCAAAGTTAAATGAGTCATATTTTTGGCTAGGAATGAGAGCAGACGTCAAATGATTCATGGAAAGATGTAGAATTTGTCAGCATTCAAAAGGAAAGAGGCATAATGCAAGCTTATATCAACCGTTACCCATACCTAAGAGGGCGTGGGATGCGGTAAGCATGGAGATCATATTGGGGCCGTCGAGAACCCAAAGAGGGTTTGACTTGATCTTTGTAGTGGTGGATAGATTTTCTAAGATGGCACACTTCATACCGTGTCAGAAAACCAGTGATGCAACTCACATTGTGAACCTATTTTTCAAAGAAGTCATTCAACTTCATAGCTTACCAAGGAGCATCGTCTCAGATCAAGACACCAAGTTCATGGGATAATTTTGGAGAACCTTATGGAAAAAGCTTGGAACAAACTTGTCATTCAGTTTAGCTTATCATCCTCAGACGGATGGATAAACAAAAGTTGTGAATAGGAGCTTGGGAGACTTGTTGAGGAGTTTGGTGACTGAACATCATAGTCAGTGGGACAACATTCTACCACAGGCAGAATTTTCTTATAATGATTCACTTAACAGGAGCACATGGCAAAGTCCATTCCAAATTTTTTATGGGACACAGCCAAGAGGAATTTTTGAACTGAGGGATTCAGAACGGGATGAGATAAGAAGTGCTAGTGCAAAAGATTTTTTCGAAGCAATGAAGAAACTTCACAACCAGGTGAAGGAGCGGTTGCAGAACTCAAGCCAGGAGTATAAGCGTAGAGCAGATCAACATAGGTGACAAATTCAGTTCAAAGTTGGTGATTTGATTCTTGCACACTTGAGAAAGGAAAGGTTCCTGAGAGGAACATACAATAAACTGAAAATGAAGAAAATTGGACCATGTAAGGTCTTGAAGAAATTTGGGGCAAATGCTTATAAGATTGAATTACCCGATGGGATCAAAATTTCTCCAATATTCAACATCTCAGATTTGTACCCATACAAAATTGGAGCAAGCAGAGAAAAACCAGAGGTTCAATGGACAAGACATATGGCAGTTGCAGAGAAACCAGAGATGGAAAGCATACTGGACAAAAGTATTATCAAAAGGACCAGAAAAAGGGAATATTTTGAATACTTGGTCAAGTGGAAGGGACATCCAATTGAAGACGCCAGCTAGGAAAACGAAGCCGAAATCCAAAAGAATGGACAGACTGTGCGAGAGATCATGGACAGGAGCCCATGAAAATTTTCAAGTGAGGGAGTATGATGCAGGAGCATCATCGGCAGCAAGCGAGCACAAGTAGCGCCAACGAATTTTTGGCACATGTTCAAAGGTGTTTAAATTGTTTTGAAGTAGGATGCGCCAAACATAAATGAAGTAGTTAATAAAGGGCATACTTGTGATTGTAATCAGACCTTGAGCGTCCCGCTCTTGTCTGAAGGATTAAGAGGCATTTATGCTAGTAAATTTAAGTAGGTAGAATTAAATTCTAGATTAGACAGTTTTAGTAGTGGAGGGAAAACCAACTATAGACACCCTCATATTGTATCATTGTAACATTTGTTGGCAAATTCAAATAACAGACATCGATTGGCAAATTCAGTTAACAGAAAGCGATTGGAAAATTCAGTAACAGATAGTGAATGCTTGTCATTGATGGCAACAGTGGAGATGACAGGAAAATAGAAGACAAGTTCAGAGAGGTGAATGATCGAAAGCAAGAAATTATCGAAGGCAGCGAATGATCGAAGGCAGCGAATGACCGAAAGTTTGAGAAGAATATCTTGAGAAGAAGAATCTCTGATCGTTGAAGATGGAGACAGATCTCAACCATCAGATCCAAGCACAGGGTCTGACCACCATTGGATCAAGGAGAATCTACACAATCCTTAAAGTGCAAGGAGAAGTGGGCGCAATCACAATATGCAAAATTGCGATGAAATCTGAGCCGTCAGATCAAGTTTTGATCTGGACCGTTAATTCCAGTCATATCGGGGATCAGGACTTTGAAGTAACAAGAACACTTGACATCAAGAATCCCGATTTCGCGATATGCGATATCGCGATGCAATTGCAGCCATTGAATTGAGAATGAATCTAGACCGTTGATCACAGCCCGTATCAGAGTTTCGTGAATCACGATTTGAAACAAATGCAACAAGAACCTCGAAATCGTGATATACGATATCGCGATTCAATTGTAGCCATTGAACCGAGAAGTGATCTGGATCGTTGATTTGACTCCTTATCGGAGTTTCACGAATCGAGAATTTGAAAGGAAAAAAACATAATTCCAATTTTGCGATACACGAAATTCCGATTGAATCTGAACCGACAGATCTAGAAATGATCTGGACCGTTGATTTAACTCCCTATCAGAGTTTCGTGAATCGAGACTTGGAAAGGCAAAGAATATAATGCCAATATCATGATATGCAAAATCACGATGTAACTGCGACCGTCATATCAAGATCATATTTGGACCGTTGATGTAACTCCTTATCGGAGTTTCGCGAATAGCAACATGGAATGATGAGACCCTTCATCACAGGAACTGCGAGATGCTAATTCATGAAGAGATATGAACCATCAATACATCAAGATTCTGGACCGTTGATCCAGATTCATCTCGGATATTTGCCTATCATGACTTAGAGTGACGAGAACCTCCAACTAAGGAACAGGGATATGCGAGATCTCAAAAAGATCTGGACCGTTGATTCATCGAGATCATAGCAAAACGGACTCAAGATTTCAAATCAGTTACCGTTTCAGTTGGTGTTTCAATTGCTTAGAGAGTTGTCAACACTTT
This sequence comes from Picea mariana, assembly GCA_032191745.1. NCBI lineage: Eukaryota > Viridiplantae > Streptophyta > Pinopsida > Pinales > Pinaceae > Picea > Picea mariana. Next base: position 15,787 of record JASDQU010250938.1, read on the forward strand.
GCCTAAGGAGTTGGGAAGTTGAACCGTCGTGTTCGTGTGTATAAAAGAAGATGAAATAGACTGTGTCGGGTTGGTGGTTCTGAAAGTGAAAAAGAATGAAACTGTAAGAATAGAGACTAAGAAGATGCGCAGGAGGAGATTGAGCATATGTGAAGGGTGAGATGAAATGCAGAGAATAATAACAAAGAGTTGAAGAAGATTAGAATGAGAGCATGAGTTGGTGCAGAGCATACCTGCTGAACAGACAGAGGAAGAGTAGAGTTGTAGAACAGTGTGCAGAAGACCAAATTTACAGAACAAAGAAAGATTGGTAAGACCTGATTTATCTGTAAAGTTGAATGTTTATTTAGCCATTTATATTCCAGGGTAGAAGGGAGGTGCTCAGGAGGACTTTTTTCCTCATAGTTTCAAGTGGGAGATTGAACACAGGAAGTTGTAGCTTCCATTTGGTTGCAGCCAGAGAAACGAGGGTGGCAGGGTGGTGCAAGGGAGAACTAGTGTTCTCTGTTATGCAGGTTGGAGCCTGTGTAACTGGAAGTTGGTGCTTCCATCCAGTTGG